>JALIZH010006381.1:0-33850 GCA_030522465.1 Rhipicephalus appendiculatus | reverse complement strand
GGTGACGTCACCAGCGTGTGTACTATTGTCCGCAACGGGCAACAGGACCTCGCTGAACAGGTTGACGGGCAGGGCAACATCACCATCCTCCGCTGAATTGGGCGTTCTTTTCCACAACGGGTCCGAAATGTGTGCAGGCACTGCGCCGGTCGAAGATGTGGCGGCGACCAGCGAAGGGAACGAATTCCACATGAGATGCTCGCTCCGGACCGGATGACCGAAGCAGACAAGAAGCTGCGTGAAAAGAAGAATACGGTTCAGCATCGTGTGTACGGTGCTGCTGCCTCGCCCACTGAAGAAACTCTGCCCCGCCGGCGTTTTTACACCCAGTGGTACCGACGTCACGCGGCTGCGCAGTCCATAACCTCGGCGATCGTAGGTGACGTCACCATCGTGTGTAGTATTGTCCGCAACGGGCAACAGGACCTCGCTGAACAGGTTCACGGGCAGGGCGAAATCACCATCCTCCGCTGAATTGGGCGTTCTTTTCCACAACGGGTCCGAAATGTGTGCAGGCACTGCGCCGGTCGAAGATGTGGCCGCGACCAGCGAAGGGAACGAATTCCACATGAGATGCTCGCTCCGGACCGGATGACCGAAGCAGACAAGAAGCTGCGTGAAAAGAAGAATACGGTTCAGCATCGTGTGTACGGTGCTGCTGCCTCGCCCACTGAAGAAACTCTGCCTCGGCGGCGTTTTTACACCCAGTGGTACCGACGTCACGCGGCTGCGCAGTCCATAACCTCGGCGATCGTAGGTGACGTCACCAGCGTGTGTACTATTGTCCGCAACGGGCAACAGGACCTCGCTGAACAGGTTGACGGGCAAAGCAAAATCACCATCCTCCGCTGAATTGGGCGTTCTTTTCCACAACGGGCCCGAAATGTGTGCAGGCACTGCGCCGGTCGAAGATGTGGCGGCGACCAGCGAAGGGAACGAATTCCACATGAGATGCTCGCTCCGGACCGGATGACCGAAGCAGACAAGAAGCTGCGTGAAAAAGAAGAATACGGTTCAGCATCGTGTGTACGGTGCTGCTGCCTCGCCCACTTAATAAATCATGCCTCTCTCCTTGACACCCTTTATTATAGGAATTTCAGCACTTTCTTCACGGCAGACTAGGAGTGGTTGTGGAGAAACTGTAGAGCACCTCTAGCATTTTTTGTACCACGTGTTAAAGAAATGTGTCCAAAATCCCTGGAAAATCAGGAATATGCAATATTAAATCGATCCCTTCAGAATGACTCTTTTGTAGCTGCAGGCACGGCTAAAGGCATCACATGTAACAGTAATTAAGAACGCTAAATTAATTAAGATTTAATTAGTGGTGCTAGGATGCTATCTCGAAATGAATAATTCAGATACTTCAGGCGAAGAACCCACCGCACCCTTGAGGTTTTGAAAAAAGTGGCCTCTAGTAATAACTGCCATGTAATGAAATTGAACCGAGTTCACCGATAGAACCGAAACCGAAACGCGCAAGAGTGCAACTGCCATATTCTTCTGAGACGTACAGAATGAGTGAGCGCCATTATGTCAACCGTTATTCGACTTCGCCATGTGGGTGTGCGTGCTGCGCTAGCATTTATAGCGCGCATGTCACACGTACGTTAATGAATGCGGATGAACGACACCTCTGTATTCGCATCGTATGGAATTGTACAGCGCAATACAAGACAATCGTCGACGAAGCACACAGCGCTGTCCGTGAGTGCTTTTTCGACTATTGTCTTGTATTCTGCGCTGTACAGTTCCATACGTTGCAGAATAGAAATCCAACTAGCCCGACTTTCCGTTCTGTTGACCTCTGTATTGATTGTCTTGAACAGTGAAGTCATGCTGGCCAGGTAATTTTTGCGCTGATCGGTGCTTCGGTTTCGCCTATTGTCATTGAGTGCGGTTGAATTTCTTTATCCCACAATAATTACTAGAGGTGTTTTTTTTTCTATTTCTAGAATCAGCGATGGGTTCTTCGCATAGTGAACATCAATTGACATAACCGCCTACTAGAATAACTATAAGTTCAATTATATTAATTTTTCAGTCACTAGACCAAATGATGTCATTTTAAGACGCTTGTCGCTACAGACAAAGCAACTGTGAAGACAACAAGCAAATATCTCATTTCCGTCATTTTGAGAATTTTTTCCGGTTGTAGCAAAATGAAGACTCCAGCCTAAACCCTGTACTGCACGATCGGTTATGGTGCTTCACAGAGGCCTCAAGACAGCACTTCCAGCCTCGGATACCGTCCGGATACATCTCCAAAAACTGCTTGATGTGCCACATGGCCTGTTCTACTAATCTGTTCACTGCAGGGTGATACGGAGAAGAATATTTAATAAGTATTCCTCGGTAATTAGCCCATCTTGCTAGCTTGGCACTACGGAAAGCAGGACCATTATCGCAGACTACTGTCTTGGCATGCTTAACACATGCATCTTGATGAAGATTGATGACTTTGCATCGTCCGCCGCGGTGGTATAGCGGCTAGGGTGCTCGGCTGCTGACCCGAAGGTCGCGGGTTCGATCCCGGCCGCGGCGGTCGCATTTCGATGGAGGCGAAATGGTAGAGGCCCGTGTACTGTGCGATGTCAGTGCACGTTAAAGAACACCAGATGGTCGAAATTTCGAGAGACCTCCACTACGGCGTCTCTCATAATCATATCGTGGTTTTGGGACGTTAAACCCCAGATATTAAAAAAAAAGAATTACTTTGCATCTTTCCCCTAATCTAGCCACAATTTTTCTTGTAAATTCATCAATAAAAAGCAGAAAAGCTTTCGTTCGTCTGATTCCTTCCCTGTTCTTCTTAAGCTGTGTAAAGCCTAGATGAACCACTTCAAACGGCATTTTTGAATCTTCGGGGTTTGTCATAACATCTGTCGACTGCTTGTACTTCCCTATGTTTAGCTGGAAAAGATAGCAAGACCGGATATAATTAATGACGTCATTTTTCATACCTGGCCTTATGAACCTCGTAAGCAATTTCTTGTAATGTGGCAGAAGCCATTACATCCGCCCTGGTCCAGGGGTGTCATGGTAGAGGAGAATAATCTTTTGAACCTGGGTGGATGGTACATGGTACTTTCCATCAATAAACTGCAGATCTTCTCTACCTTCCCATAGCCTAATATGATCGATCATTTATGGATTTTCACTGGACTTATGAACAAGCATTTCTAGACAGTGCATCAGCATCGGTTAGAAGCGCGTCCAGGACGGCGCGAAACGGTGAAATCAAACTGTTGAAGGTAGTTGACCCTTCTAGCAATGCGTCCTTTTAGTTGTGCCATATTCAGAAGTTGTGTCAACGCCTGAGGGTCCCCTGCATAGCATGAACTTAACCCCTCCAAGGTAAGTTCGGAAATACTGAACTGCTTTTAAGACTGCCGGCACTTCCAATTCTGTAATAGGATAATTAAATTCAGCTGCCTTCAGCGTGTAGCAGTAGTATCCCACCACGTAACGTTTCGTTGGATCGGCCTGTTTTAAGGGTTTCTGATACAAAATGACAACGGTCGCGTAGTGTGAAGCATCCGTTACAAAAGGCAGAGAATACTCCGGTATGCGCAGCATCGGATCCGACGATATTAGCTATACAAGCTTACAATATACAGCTTCGCACTCCTCCTTCCATTGGAAAGATGCATCTTTTTGAGTTAAACGTGTAAGGCACCGTTTCTACAGCGCGTAGTCTTTGATAAACGCCCTGAATTGTCCTGTCAGGCCAAGGAAAACGCGCAGATAGTGCACATCATAGAGTTTTGCGAGCTAGAAAATTCTTTCTGCTGATTCCGGTTTCGTGCTTTTAGTACGTCCGTTGAACACCCTTCTGAGAAACACAACGTTGTCTTCAAAGAAAGCACTTTTGTTGAAGTTGACTTTGAGTTGAGCAAAGCTCAAAGCTTGAAGAACATTTGGAAGATGACCCCGGTGATTCTCTATTGTCTTTGATTACACGATGATGTCATCAATGTAGACGTTATAGAATGCACCTAAATAATGTTTGAGAATATCAGACATAATTTTCTTGAATCATGCCGGATAATTTTTCCAACCAAACGGTAGGCGGTTTACTCAAATAAGTCAAAAGGGCTTATAAATGCGGTGTACTTTTTCGTTTCTTCAGTCAGTGCAATTTGCCAAAATCCCTTGCAAAGGTCTATTCCTGAAAAACAATGGCAACCACCACTCTCGTCAATGAGATCATCGATCCTCGGCGTTGGATAAGGTATCAATTCTGTTTGATGATTAAGAGCCCGGTAATCCGTGCAGTGTCTAAATGTTCCATCTTCTTTTGGGGCACTAATTATGGGAGAAGGAAACGGACAAACAAAAGGGCGCATAATACCAGCTGCCAACATTTCTTGGAACTCGTTTTTCAGCCACACATTTTTTTATCTCTGGACATGCTATAAAAAACTCTGTGAACAACCTTTTTGTCACTAAGTTCGAAAGGAACGACGAGGAATTCATCGCCGGATGGTTGCTGCCGATGCACGTAAGTGCCGGATACTACAATTTAACGTCCTCCTGGTCGAAAACCATCGTTGTTTTGTTTGGGGCCTAAGCGAGATCCTCTGGTCTAACGTTGTGTTCGACTATTAGTCTTTCATCCCAGTAGTTATTTATCTTAAGCTTGTTCATGTCTGGACGGGACACATGAAAGTCGTAGCTCACGTCACGAATGGTCAATACGTTAGTGGTAATGGATTGTCTTTGAAATTCAATGGCTAGGGTAATCCATTCGTTATGCGTGCTCAGTGCCCCATTGTAAGCTTGCACGCGGAGCACTCTACTAAAATGCAGGCGAGCACCATCCACTCGACTCTTATTGATGATAGAGACAGAAGCCCCACTATCAACAAGGGCTTTCATTTCAGTGGCGTCTTCGGTAACAAGGTCATGAAGTAAGCTTGATGATATCAAGTAAACAGTCTCAGTGTAGGTTTTTGCTTGGGGCTTGTCATCGAACATATTATTTCATGTGGAAGATCAGCCTCGTGTAACGCTGAAAATCGACCCTCTTCATCGTTCCGTTGGTGAACACATCCAGCATACTCATTATCAGTCTCAGATGACAGACTGAACACTTCATTGTTACTTTGCTTGAAAAGATCAAAGGCTTGTTTACTACTTTACTGTTCTCGTGAAGAAAATGTGGTCACTGAGGTATGTATGCATCGCAGAATGTCATCAAATGCTCTTGGATCACTGTTTTGTGCTTGACTGCGGATGTTGATGAAAAAACCTGGCATTACCAAAGCTACAACTGCAGATGACGAGAACTTTGGTTCTGCAGAACTTGGAAGGCGGCGCTTGTCAAGACAGCACTCCAACAAAGAGCCAGACATGTTTGTGAAGTGTAGTGCCACATCCCATCTATCTACAGCGTTGCCTTGGAAAATCGTCAAAAAGTTGCTCTTCCACCGTTCCCAACATGTTGGTGCTCAATCCCTAAGTTGCAAATCGTACCACTTTCTCGTGATGGCACCCAAATAACCGCGCATGTTTCCAATATTTGTGTCGTCCCTTTTTCACTTATTACTTTCGCATGCATACTAAAAAAAAGGCACATCCATTGGTCCGCATTCTTCTAGTCTCCTTCAAAGAGGTCTGGTTCTAGAATTTGTCGTTGTGGTTTTTCTTGGCTAAGCGACTTGACCAACGTCCTCATTATTTCAGTTTGTTGCATTATGCGCAATTGTCGCTCAATAGCAGTAAAACGATGCTCACCTTCTGGGAAGCCGTTTCCCGCTTGAAGGTGCCACGACGAATGGGCTCGCTCAGGGTCTGGAGCTGCAAATTCACTTTCACCAATCCTGTTTACACGAGGACTTGACGGTTCATCGAAGCTTCTTGCAGTACCGTGTCAATCAGTCTGTTCGAGCTAACTTCGCGAGGAATGTCCGTCAGTGGCTCACCGTGGACTTGGTACCATGTGAAAACAAGGTACTCCAATGACGCCTTGTCGATGAAAAAGGTAACCTACCTTTCCGGTCTTGACAAGCTGATGGCTGCGCCAAAAGGCAGTGACCTTAAAGGTTTCAATTTCCGTTTGAGCTGCGAGATACCAATACCACAGAGGTGAAGCGGAAAGCCCATAACATGTCGAGAGCACAGCTTTGGCTGAAGGGAGAGCTACATAAAATGACTGATGCGTTCCTAGAAGGAACGCTACATCGATGTAAAGTAAACATTCAACTACTTCTGTAAGGACACGTTTTACTTTCGTGTTACATCGATTTTTAGGACGCAGGAACCAACCTTTCATTTTCCTGCAATGTGTTTCTGTGGGCCTATTAATCAGAAAGCCGCACATCACTTGCTGCAGCGCGCGACACATACTTAATTACAGTCTGTTTATTAACAAGCTGTCTGGTTTAGATTTGGGAGAGCCCCGACGACGATAAACCGCCGGTGGCAGCTAACGCCGTATAGCATGTGAATTGGTATACATAACTTTGACGCACTTCCTCGCTACCTGCATTGGCTTGTGGTATTCTTTCACCTGACGTATGTTTACATTAAAGAACACCAGATGGTCGAAATTTCCGGAGCCATCTGCTGCGGTGTTTCTCATAATCATATCGTGGTTTTGGGACGTAAAACCTCAGACTATTATTAACGCGATGGCGTAGAGCTCGTTTCGCAGAGGTTCCGGCGTCGGCGTCGGTGTCAGCGTCGTTGGTTGTGAGAGAAAAATTGTAATCTTCTCCGTGACCGAAAAATCGAGAAAGATGGATGGATGGTGGAACTTTATTAAATATAGTCCTGAGAGACGCGACTAGCGCGCAGTGGGCTTCTCCCACGTTGGGACGGGCAGGCTTAGCTTGACCGCCGCATCGTGGGCTCTCTGGACGGCCCAAAGCTGATCCCCCTTGTTGGGGCTTCTGATGGCGGAGCTCCACTTGGCTGGGTCGGCTTGTTCACTGCCCAGTAACGACGGGCATCGCCAGAGCATATGCTCTAAGTTAGCTGCTTCCCCACAAAGGGAACACGAGCTTCTAGTGTAAGTATCCGGGTAAATTTTGTGAAATAAGGCCAGATTTGGATATGAATCAGTCTGCAGGAGTCTAAGCGTCATGGCCTGGGCTCTGTGTAGTTCTCTGTGAGGAGGGGGGTAGACCCTCCTGCTTAGGTAGAAGTGCTGCGTAATTTCATTGTATGTGGTGGGCTGATCTCTATTGTCCAACGTCGTGGGCTGGGGAGAACCTCCGTGGGCGCGGAACGTCATACCTCGCGCCTTGGAGTGGGCCAGCTGGTTGAGGTTGGTGGGGCCTCCTTCAAAATGACCCATGTGAGCAGGGAACCACGTTAAGATGTGGTTAGAGATGTCTTTTTCACCGAGAATACGGCGCGCTTCCTTGGCGATTGCGCCGACGGCGAAGGCACGGACGGCTGCCCGTGAGTCGCTGTATACATTCGCGCGCTTCTCGTCGAGGAGAGCGACGGCGATGGCCACCTGCTCGGCAGCGCTCGAGGAGGAACATTCAATCGATGCGGCGTTGATGACCGAACCAGCTTGGTCGACCGAGACCACTGCGTATTTGTTGCTGAAAATAAAATAAATGATCAATATTTCCGGGTCCGAGTGAGGATCGAACCCAGGCTGTCTGCGTGACAAGTAGGAGCTCTACCACAGAACCACTCGATTTGTTGAAACTGCTTTGGAAAAAAAAAACACTATATGATTGTCATGTAGTGGAAAGAGTCTGCTTGACGCATCATAAACTGTCTGGCAAAAGCGTAGAATCGCGACAGGCGTCATAAAATGCGAATGGAGGAACGAGTGGGTGTTATTACAAAGGGCTCAGGCGTATTTAATTATCGTCAGCATTTGAACCATCAACAATGTGAACAGCGGGGTAGGTTCACGTGTTGCCCTACCGACGCGTAGTGGGCCCTTCCCTGTTTTGCAAAAGGAATAATTATGGCGTAGTGGGCACTTAACAACTGTGCTTGCAATAGGCATTCAATGATACTTTGAAACAGCCAATGTTACACGCACAGTCGTTCATTTCCTAACGGTACGGTTGAGGCATGCACCGAGAACCGAACCAGGTTAGCTGTTCAGAAGGCGATGCACACGAGGCCCGATTACGCTCTCGTGTCCTACTCTTAAAGGCGAAGCTCAAGCGTCCTCTAATTTTTATTATTATTATTAGGAGTGAAGCTCCTTAGGCTCGCACCATGTCCGTTGTCGACGTCGTCGTAGCTCCCCGTCGGAACGATACACAGGTGTTACATATACCCTACATAGAGCTTTCATAACGCGCATATAGGTTTAAAATAGACTGTACTCTGTCCGTGCATCTGTCTGTCCGTCCGTCCGTCCGTGCATGTCTGTCTGTCCGTCCGTCCGTGCGTGCGTCCGTCCGTCCATTTGTCCGTCCGACCGTCCGTTCACTGTCCATCCGTGCATCCGTCCATCCGTCCTTGCATCCTTCCGTCCATCCGCCCGTCCATCTCTCCGTCCATCCGTCCGTCCATCCATGCATTCGTTCGTCCGTCCAAGCGTCTGCGCATCCGTGCGTCCGTCCGTCGGTTCATCCGTCCGTCCGTGCATGCGTCCGTTCGTACATCCGTCCATCCGTCCGTGCATCAGTCTGTCCGTCCTTCCATCCATCCGCCCGTACATCTCTCCGTCCGTCCGTCCGTCCGTGCACCCGTCCGTCCGCCCGTGCGTCCGTCCGGCCGTCCGTCCGTCCATGCATACGTCCGTCCGTCCGTGTGTCTGTGCATCCGTCCGTCCGTCCATGGACGGACGGACTGATTTCATAAACATTCTTTATATCGTTTATCATTTCGTCAATGGAGCTTCACTCGATCATTAGCCGTCACTTCGTGGATCAGCTGCCAATTATTATTATTATTATTATTATTATTATTATTATTATTATTATTATTTAAACAACTTTACCACACTTGGAGCACTCCAAACACCGGGCTCCCGATCTGCACCTAGTCGGTCACGCGATGGCGCGCACTCCGTCGGAACCGGCACCCCCTAGAGACACTCCGCCAGTGGTGAAAGCAATTGTAAAAGTGAAAGAAATAAGCCAGTATGACACTGGTAATCACGGTGTGAAGTCTACTGCGCGTACACCCACCCCAACGCCATTTTCACTGTTAAAATTTGGTAGCTTATATATGAATGTGCACGGAAATCGATCCCGCAGGATATCTGGACCGCGCAAGTATGAGTAATATGACAGTACCCCTTTAGTATAGCACTGTTCTCTGCTGGAAAGTTCGCTACTCTCCTCCTCGGGCTTGCTCTTCACGTTCATCTCCTCCTTGCTCTCGCTTTGTTAGCTATTACTGTCATTCGGCGGCCGATAGTAACTTATGTTTGCTTTATTTCATCCCAACTTGTGCAAATATTTTGTTTTGTTAAAACGGACGAGCGAAATGGTAGTTCATTTTTTCTTACGAAATATAAATAAACTAAGTAAAAATTAAAGAGTAGTGTATATATATTTATTATTTTATTTATTTGCAATACCTACAGCGCCCACGTGGTGCACTAGTGTAAGAGGAAGTGTTACCACGAAATCCAAATGCATAATAAAGCGCCCTAGATTGATTCGCCATTAACAATGACATGTATTAATACAAAACAGAAACAAAGACAAGAATGAAAAAAAAAACGAAGCTGAGATTGCAAGATTGCAAATAAGAGATAAAAAAAGAAGCCAAACGCTGATGGCAAGAAAGGAATAACGGAAGCATAAACAATAACTTTCAAGCGTACCGGAGCTCCGAAAAAATATAACTTTGAAATGGAAGTGCGGATGTTACATGGGAAACGGAGACAATTTCTTGAGGTAGTTTGTTCCATTGTTTAATTGTTCGTGGAAAAATTGTTCGTGGTTAATTCTTCTTGCAAGCTCGCACACTTTTAATGCATTATCAGCAGCAACAGATGTACTTTTCTTTCGCAATGTGCGTTAACCTTCGAAATATATTACAAAACAGAGATAAATTTAAATACTTGCGGCTCTCTTCAAAAAGAGGCGATCCTAATGTATTTTTGAACGGTATCCGTACTTAACTATGTGTACTCTCTAGGCTATTTTAAGAGTCAAGCTCTTAAAACTCAAAGAAGAACGTCGGGTCTCCGCAAAAATCATTCCGCGCCGTTGCTTGTCAGCCGCACCCACCGACGGAAACAGTTCGCGCAACCGCCGCGCCGAGTTTCCCGGCGGGGCGCGAGCCGATTACGAACGGTGAAAGACCCGTGCTTCTACCGGGGTGCCGGAGCCAGCTTTGCACTTCAGTTCTAGAGATGGAGTTTGGACATTTTTGCAGGATCTGTGACAGGTTCTGGTTTGACTCTACTTCGTCTACGCCAAGAAAATACCTGGCATCAGCCAAGAATGCTATGTTAGGCCCCAAGATCAAGCCGCTTCGCTGCTTCTTAAGCTTCACAAGGCTGGTGTAAACTTCTCCCCTTTTTATTCTCTCCCCAGATGACAGATGCGGATTTTTCAAACTTACGCCGCTTCCGTGTTACTTGACAAGGTCTGAATGTACTTTTAAATCATACTTGGTAGTACAGCTTCAGAAACATTACTCACTCTCATCTCGCAGCAACATTGCGTTTGGTGTGCTATTGATGCTGGTAAAAAATTTCCATGTGCTTGTGGAACGAACCACTCTGCAAAGAAAATGGCACAATATGATATTTTATCAATGAACGCTTTCCTCTCCCGTCTTACACGCCTTTCCGGAACTCATATTTTGTTTGCAGCACCACGTGAGTGTGATTAATGTTTTTACGATGTCGCCAAGTGCATGGCTCGGCCACTGTGGTTGAGTTGTACTGCCACATGTCTTCGTTTCTAAGGAATAGCTGTAAAGGAAAAGAAAATTATTTAAGATATATTGTAGTCAATGAAATTAAAAGACCTCGCGCAAGAACTTCCAACACCCATGGTAATCGTTTTGCAATACCATCCTGCCCATAACAAAGAGCCGCTCAATATTAACCACCATTCGCTATTCATGGATAATGTTAAAGAGCTCGTTTTGTAGAAATCCCGGTGTCGGCGTCATTGGCTGTCAGCGAAAAATCGGCGTTGTCCTTGGACTAAAATTCTAGATACATGCCACTAAAGAAATATTAAAAAAATCCTTGGTTCGAGAGGGAATCGAACGCATGACTTCTGAACAGCAAGCAGATATTCTACCACGCTACGATCGAAGTTGATTTGAAAAAAAAAAGAATATATGAATGTCATGTTGTGCGAGGACTGTCACTGGCACATGTAATATTCCGTTAATATTCCGTGATAGAAGCGTAGAAGCGCACAAGGCATCAACACGTGTATATTGTGGAATGTGTGGTTGGTTTAAAAGCCCACAAATTGCAAAGCTCACATGCCTAATAATTGTAATTATCAATAACAGTATCGACAACGTGTGCAGCTGCGCAGGTAGCGTATGAACGCGTATTGTGTTGCTCGCCAAAAGAAAGAATTATGTCGTAATGGGATTTGCAGGTGTATTTGAGGTAGACATTCTAAGTATATAGTTTCAAATGGCCGATTTACAGGCGCTCAGACGTTAATCTCATTGCGGCACGATTACGGAGTCCACCGAGAAGCGAAAACCAGGCGTGCACGCAGGATGGCCCGGGCTTTTCGGGCACACCGTTTTGCTCCGAGCTCGCCCTACGGTGGTCATGGTAAAAAGACAGCGCAAAATGCGTAAAATAGCGTTTAGAATAACTGTTATCAGATCGCGTGGCAGCACGAACGCATATGTGGCATTTGTGGCGGTTTTTAAAGGAACACCGCGTACGAACGGGTCAGCGCCGTCAGTCGCCAAATATTTCAACAGTGCAGTCAAGTCGGTATGATTTTTCGCGCTACCTTTTTGTCAAGAGAACATCACGCACCCTACAGGCGTGTGCGCGTGTCTTCTTTTGGGCAAGTTTTTTCGTTCCACCTGAGGCAGGGGGAATTCCCAAAGGCAACAAGGGTGCCCACGCGCAGCACCGTTGTAGAGCTTGTTTCGTTACTATGGAGTGTTACCAATAAATAAATGGACAGGTTACTGTTACACACAATGCATATCTGAAAATGTTTCTGCAGTAACGAATCAGTAGAAACAATGTCTCCATACACAAGTGGAAAATATTTGTCGCCGCAGATGTCACCAGGGGTGCTTGTTTTATGGTGGCAAATCTGCTGTGAGTGGTACATCGTGAGCGCGGTGATACTGAATGCGCTACATCGTACCCACGGGATACAAGAACCTTTTGTTCATCGTGCGTGTGCGCGTAGTCTGCGCGACTCACCTCGTAGCTGAATCGTTCCACTCGCTGGCGTTGTGGCGTGAGCGCTGCTCCGCGGCACGAGAAAACGCGGTGGGTGGATCCGATCTTTGTCGTGGACGCCTGTCATTCAAACTGATTGACACGCGAACTTAGTTTCAAACTAACTCGTGACTGTTATAGTGCCCCTGTGACTTTCAAAGGTGTCAAGGGTGGACGATGACTAGCAGCTTTTTTGCAATAGAAGAATTTTGTGCTGGCTTGTTGTGCAAGGCTGAGTCATCAGCCAAGGTTGTGATCACTAGAGGCCCGATTTTTAGGCACTAAAAAAGTGCATTATAGGCGCCAAAAATAGGCAGGCAAAACACCGTTTTAGGCTTCCAAATTCGTAAATATAGGCAAATTAAATGTGTACGTAAATTCAAAATTTTTCAAACAAAGACGTACGCGACCTGTATTTACGACAAGCAAACAAAAAAATGTTATTGTTATGATGGCACAAAGGCGCGAACGGTTGTCTCTTTATGCAATTGTCTTTTTTCCGCACGGTTCGTAGAACACAGTCTCTTCTTTTATTCTGTATCATGGTGAGTCAAGTGTCCACCGTGGAATCAACACTCCTGGATCTCCTTATTTTCGACATGCACAGAAGAAGCAGATAGCTAGACCGCTAAAAGACCAGGAGGGAAGAATGTCTAGTATTGACCGGGTCTAACAGCGTATAGTGTCAGCTGCTCCTCTGTCGGTGAACACCTTTGAAGGGCCCCTCACCAGGTCTGAACATTTTGAGCGGACAAACATTTTGCATGAACTGGGCGCTCACGATCACGTCTGCCAAGATTTGAAAGGCTAGGCCACGGTGTTAGAAGTATTATAGGTGGACCAACGGTGCCCCCAGAAACGATGAACTTCGGTCCTCGTTTTGTGGAGAGGGCGCGAGATGGCGCCACAGTACCCGTGGCCGATGCGAGGAATGGATGGTCGCTTCGGGGCCGCGAACGCCGCTCGAAATAAATAAAAAAAGTCTGCATTCGCTCTATAACGAGCATAAAAATAAACAAATAAACAAAAGAGACGAACAAATCTTAGATACTGACCACACAGCCGTAGATATCTGTGGAATATGTTCAATTCACCACCTCGATGGTTCGCGATAGGCGGATGCTTTCGCATTCGGACATGTGAAATCGTGCCGAATGCCACACGTGATATGCCGAATGCGACATGTGTGGACATGTGAAATTTAAGCGTATTACAGTGAAGTCGCGTTAAAATATTGCCACGCGCGTTTCTAATTTTCACAGTTGCTGTATTCGGTTTTCGCCGACAAAGACTGTCAGCAATGCTCAGCGCAAACCGCGCCTCTTTGTTCGAGAAGCTTCCCGGTTATTGTAGACCGTTTTGTTAAGATTGCACGCAAGACGCGAACATTCGAGCTTATTCCAGAGCTTGCGCGACAACCAGTGATAAGGCTGGAATATTCGACGCCACACGTATAAATGCCGACGCACTTCACCGCTCGTCAGTTGATCAACGGCCGACGCTCCGTTCGCCGCTATCTGTGCCAGTGTTCATAGCTGTAATCTGACTTTACGTTTCACGGCCACAAGTTCGGCAAAATAAACAGTTTCTTCTTTGACCCGCTGACTGTTGCGTTCGTCGACGTCACGACCACGTGACAATATGACAGAGGTTAGTTTTGTTTGTTTAAATAGTGTTTACATAGAGAAAAATAACGTATTAGCCGTACTATTGCAGCAGAAAAACGTACTGTCTGTTGCTGTCGCATTTTGATGGAAGCGACATGATAGAGGCCCATGTACTGCACGATGTCAGTGCACTTCAAAAAACACAACGTTGTCGAAATTTCTGAAGCCCTCCTACAGCGTGTTTTATAATCATATCGTGATTTCAGCACATAAAGCCCCAGATATTCCCATTGATATCAAGCGTAGCTCTCTCACGGGCAGAGAACGACGGCACAGACAGGTAGGGATGGTTCAAAGAAAAGGACCCACTTACGGCGTGGGTGAACTAAAAAATGGCACCGTTTATTAGGGTGATGTAGAGATGCATTTTATTGCAGTGATGTAATGATGGCCCGCCGGCACACAAGCGAATTGCGCTCACTTGCCTGACAAGCATTAAAATATCTTTGCTGCTACTGACTTTGCAAGGGAGTTGGATGTATTCAAAGGGTGTACGTTTGGCAACAGAGCTACACTTAAGTTCAGTTGTTCGTCAAGACTCGCCACTGTTTTCATGACGACGCGGCTGGGAGCAGCAGCATAACAGTTTTAGCTCGCGCCAGTAGTGGAACCATCCGGCTGTGTAGCTGCCGCTCTAGTCATGAAAACTTCACAAAATATGACTGTTCTTAAGCCTTAAACGTCAACTCTGTGGAAAGCCCACGCTCTTGTTGGGAAAGGCACGCTATTACCACGCTGAAAAACTTCCTCGATCAAACTTGTGGCTGACACCGCGACTGGCTTTGTGTCGAATTCCGTGGCGTCAGATCCCACACAGATTATTTTATCCATCTCGCTGACGACGTCGCACGCCTGCGAGGTCTCGGTTAGCGTAAGTTCTTGAAATCTGGTTGAATTTCCAGTCTCACGTGGCGCCGTTTGATGTCAGGAGGGTATGAACAATCCGCAGGCGCATTCCTTCTTTTTTCTCAGTGAGCACGGCAGACGGAAAACTTCGTCGGCGCGGCGTCTCTAGCCGAAGCCGCCTTTCGTGGTGTACTCACAAGAACGTGGCCTTTGTAAACAGCTTCCCACGTCTTCGTTACGTACCTCGACTGCAGCACGCGGTCCTTGCGCGGAATCGCATTGCGCCATACCTTCACGCGGTCCGCTTCTCGGGGTGCAGCAAACAGCGTCGCTTTTTCAGCGCAGGTCTTGTCGCCAGATTTGCACCGTGGCACAAAATGCTTCTTGCCCATTTCACGGCTTGCTCACACGAATAGCGTAGCCTGTCATATCACAAAAAGATTGATAACAAGAGCGCAACGTGGCCACAACTGCGTTGGCGTCCGCTCGCCACAAAGGCGCAATCGGGGCCTGCTCGCCCGGCTCTCGGCCGTCTCGGCCACGTGACCCCTCCTGCCCTCTGGCGGCGCGATGGAGCGGAGGGAACCGAAGTTCGACGCAGCGAGCGCACGGCGGAGGCGCTCCGTCGTTCCACCTGTACTTCTAACACCGTGGGCTAGGCACCGCGGAAAAATGTGATTTTTTTTCTAAATGAACGCCGCTTGGTCCTCTCGCAGGCGCGCGACCCGATATGGAGGGGTTGACGTAAAACAAGGAATGGTCCTGCGTAGTTATCTGAGCTCTGACGTCGCTCCTCTACGTAGACATTGGTTCTCTGACATCGCGCGCAGCAGCACGTGACACTGTGAGAATTACTTGAGGCTACATGTGTAATTTGTGTAACCTGTTGCTTGAACAGATGAATGAAAGTTGAGAGAAATAATAAAACACACAAGTGGAATTTGTGTGTGTGTGTGTGTGTTTTATTAAATATTTTTTACTTCGAATCGCAGCGAGATGTGAAACTAATCTGCCTCCATTTCTTATGCGCTCGTGTTTTCGCCGTTCCCACGTCTCGCCGGCGCCAGCCCCTGACAACGCTTGGCACGTTTTTGCTGCATCGTCCCTAACAGCAGTTCCAGCTGTGCGACGCGGTGTATCGCGGTAAGGATCCATGATCCGTGCTAGCCTCGCCATACGTGTTCGCACTGAGGGATCCACGCAGTACACTACAGAGAAGTAAGAATGGCAGAATGGGCGTGTTGGTTTTGCATATTGACGTGTAAGGCGCGAAGACGACAACGGACAGAGGGAGGGTACACACAGACAGAGCGCCACTTCCAACAATGTTTATTTCGAGAACACAGTATATATATACACACACCACGCGTTGTCACTGGTCTCAATGCGCAGTCGCGTTCACGTACCGCAGCTCTTTAGGTGATAGCGCAATGGACGCCACACTAACGCACTTATCACCTGCTTCGATGATTTTCTTAGCTTCTATGATCAATCTTACCGATTTATCGTGGCTTCTTGCGACAACTGAGCAGGCACTAAGGTCGGGGCTACATTGACAATCACGGCAATGAATCGCTAGGTGGCCCTCTCTGCGATTTCTAATATTGTTGTTATGCTGTCTTAGCCTATCATTCAGGCATTGTTCGGTTTGGCCAACGTATTTTCGACCACACGACAAGGGGATCTCGTAAACCACACCCGTCTGACAGCTGACGTACTTGTTCTTGTGGTTCACGATGCAGGCCGGAGCGTTTCTGGGACAAGGATTGGTCATCGTGCAGAGCCTGGAAAGCTTTAACGGGGCAGAGAAGACCACCTTTACATGAGCATGTTTGGCGATCTTTTTCAAATCATGTGACACGGGGTGAACATACGGAATCACGGCTAACTCTTCATTATCTTGGGGCGGCTCCTCGTTTAAGTGGCTGTTCCGTGACTTCCTCAGCATCTTCTCTGCCACAGATACCAAAATGTACTGTGGGTAACCTGCCTCCTCTAGACGTCCAACCTGCTTGAGGAAACTATCTGCTGCTCTGTGCGGGCAAGATTTCTTAAAAGCATTGTGCAAACACATGTTGGCAATGCTACGTTTGACGAGCTTAGAATGGGTCGAGCTAAAAGGGAGCAGTGGTTTGTTCGCACGAGGCTCGTACTGCCAACATACATGATCAGTTCCTAAAAACAATCTTAGATCTAAAAATCTTATAGTCGAATCGACCGAGAGTTAGTGTGTCACTTCTATGGGAGATAATATGTGCCTAATAGTTGTCAAAGTGTTAGTAACGACTTGGTCGGCGTCCATGAACTTCTTGTCTACGAGAACTAAAAAATCATCTACGAATCTAAAGGCCCTGATGACACCACTACCTTCGAGAAGGCTTGAAATGGTTCTGTCCGCACGAGCTAAAAATAGGTCACTTAAGATTGGCGCTAAACAGGAACCTATACAAACGCCGCTCTTTTGCAGGTACAGACTACCGTCCCACTCAACGTAGGTAGAACACAGATAAAGTTCTAGCGCTGCCTTGAATTTCCTTTCTGGTATACCAGCGTCATTTTGAAATGAGAGGCAGCCGTATCGGTCTATGCTATCCTGGACGCATTGAAGCAACTCATTCTTCGGCATAGAATAATACAAGTCTTTCAAGTCAATAGAGAAGGCGTCCAGGGTTACCGCCGTTTGACCGGAAAGAAAGTTTACTACTTCACCGGAATCTTTCACGCGATAGGGGTCATCAACCGTGAGAAGCCTGAGCTTATCGAGAAGGAAAACGGCAAGGCATTTAAGAAATCTTGCCCGCACAGAGCAGCAGATAGTTTCCTCAAGCAGGTTGGACGTCTAGAGGAGGCAGGTTACCCACTGTACATTTTGGTATCTGTGGCAGAGAAGATGCTGAGGAAGTCACGGAACAGCCACTTAAACGAGGAGCCGCCCCAAGATAATGACAAGTTAGCCGTGATTCCGTATGTTCACCGCGTGTCACATGATTTGAAAAAGATCGCCAAGCATGCTCATGTAAAGGTGGTCTTCTCTGCCCCGTTAAAGCTTTCCAGGCTCTGCAGGATGACCAATCCTTGTCCCAGAAAAGCTCCGGCCTGCATCGTGAACCACAAGAACAAGTACGTCAGCTGTCAGACGGGTGTGGTTTACGAGATCCCCTTGTCGTGTGGTCGAAAATACGTTGGCCAAACCGAACAATGCCTGAATGATAGGCTAAGACAGCATAACAACAATATTAGAAATGGCAGAGAGGGCCACCTAGCGATTCATTGCCGTGATTGTCAATGTAGCCCCGACCTTAGTGCCTGCTCAGTTGTCGCAAGAAGCCACGATAAATCGGTAAGATTGATCATAGAAGCTAAGAAAATCATCGAAGCAGGTGATAAGTGCGTTAGTGTGGCGTCCATTGCGCTATCACCTAAAGAGCTGCGGTACCTGAACGCGACTGCGCATTGAGACCAGTGACAACGCGTGGTGTGTGTATATATACTGTGTTCTTCTCGAAATAAACATTGTTGGAAGTGGCGCTCTGTCTGTGTGTACTCTCCCTCTGTCCGTTGTCATCTTCGCGCATTACACGTCAACTACAGAGAACGCCCAAACGACACAACACCACTCATGTGCACGACCTGGCCAGACTCTAACCTGGCTCAGGCACGTCATGCGCACGTGACCTTGCCTGCGCATGACGCCTCTTCGCATCATGGTTTCGCGGCTCGTAATGAACAAACTTGAAAATTTATTGTGGTTTAACGCTCTTCATTGGACACGCAACAAGTTCCAGTGTCTAACAGTGACACAAACAGTTATGACCGATGGATACATGACAACACATTCCACAAGACACTGCTGCACTTCATACACAACACCGGCCTAACGGCACACATTTAATACTGATATACACAACAAATAGTATGCCTTAAGGGCAAGTCTATGTCGCAAAAAAAAAAAAAAACTACAATTTCTCATGTGACCTGGTGAAGGGCCCTTTAAGAAGTAAATTACAAACAAACAAAACCCGCGTGTACATCATATTTTTCTTACTTTTGATGTACACTCCCCTTTCCCCTGACGGCACACCATGGTTTGGCATTCGTTCGCCACCTTCCCGCGGCTGCACAGAGGGACCTCCTATTTCCTGCCCACTACCACACGCATGTCTTGAAGATAGTTCACTTCCTTGAGGACAACGTAATGGACAAACGGTTGTAGAAGCCGCCCGCCGCGTCCTCGGCCATGGACGCCACTCTCCTCCTCTTCTCTCCTCTTCCCATCTTTATTTCCCTTTCCCCATTCCATAGCAGTCACTGAGACGTCCTCACATTTAGGGTTGCAGAAATGGCGTCTTTTCCTCTCCTGAACATCTGCTCCTCCAGCCGCTCACGACATGTCAGCGCTTTGGCGTAAGATGGCCGGCGCGTCCGTTTTTACAGCTGCTAGCGGTTTGTTTTTTTTTCCCGGAAGTTGGTTGAACTAGAGGGCTAGTTTGAATCTCATAGTGTTCCTAAAGGTCAATGTTGCCCGGTAACATGAATAACGGTCTGAAACTGTACTCGAAAGTGAAATTTGAGGTTGAATAGTGTTCATATATGCACCGATTGGGAAATGGCATCTATAGGCACTTTTAGGCATTTAGGCACGAACGCTGAAAATAGGCATTTGTAGGCACTATAAAAACACTATAAAAGCACTTATTAACCTCTAATTCGTGCTCATATATCAATGTGGCACGATAGGAACGTAACGAACAAAATAAGCGTTTGCCTAAAATCCGGTCTCTAGTGATCACCTAGCTTCTTTCAGCTTTTTACGTGGCTCAACGTCTACTCAGGTTGCTCGTGTGCTTGGTATGCTTCAAGTTAAGACCACATCCGAGGGGCCTCAGTTTTATGGTGTTAAATGCCTTGTCCTTAATTAGTGTGATTGATATTGAACAGTACTGTCTGAATTTAATTAAGACCGTGCTTTTATTAGACATGACGTTAATTATCTCAGGCTTGATTAGAAATGCCTGAATTAACACGAATATGATTAGTATACTCTAAATCAGTCCGATATTCATTAGCATAATTCTAAATAGCTAGGTCCTAGCACGATTTTAATTAGCTTTCACGTAATTAGCGTCGTATTATTTAACGGGGTCTTAGTGATCTCGATCATAACTTTAGCGCTAGGAAAATCTATGACCCAGCATATCAACTATGTCTAATTACGCAGATTAGCTACTTAGGTACTTCTAATGAAGTACATTACCTAATTAACTAGGTCTACCGCCCAGCTAGTTAGCTAACCTACCGGGTGCACTTGTTTGTTCGGGGATCGAGCAGACGTTAGACGAAGAGGAAGAAGCTGGAGCGCCGGCCGAGCAAAGCGCTAGAAGGTACGCTCAAAGAATATGCACGTCGCGTCGGTGATTAGCTCCGGTGGTGCGCTGTTGAAAGGCGCTTGGAAGGAGGTAATCGAGAAGGTCGTAGTACTAATTATTAAAAATAATACTTAAAGGGGTGGTGCCACCAAATTTGTGGCTTGCGCGTTCTTCGCTGCAAGCGTTTCTTATAGCTCTAGGAAGCATGATACACGCACCAAGATTCACGTATTCTCGCTAAATAATTTAATATCGCCTTATTTATGCGGACAACTTTCGGTTTCGGTTTCTGGGCGCCAAGTTGGGCAGTGACGTAGAACTGTAGGAGACTTGGTCATGTGACCACACAAGGCTCGTGCGAAGAAGCGTAGCACTTTGCCAGGAAGCGATCGAAACTCGGCGAGTGATGTAGCAACCGATGCTTTGGCGGTACGTCCGTTTCGGAGGTGGCGGAGGTCCGGAAGTCACTCACGTCACTACAGATCTGGTGCGACGTCACTACAACTTTCGTTGTCATTCCTATAAAGTTACGTCAGTTTCGATGCACTAGCGATGGGCATCGATCGGGAGAATGAGCATTTAGGTACACTTTGGAAGTAAATTAAAATATATTCTAAGCGTTTGATGTGTCCGACCCGTCGTGTGAAGTGTCCTTGCATACAAAGGAAACCCACACAGGCTTGTTATAGCCTCGAAATTTGATGGCACCACTCAATGCAGGCATTAAGCGGCTGAAAACGATTTTAAACAACCCGTGCTATAAAATATACTTTTAGTAAAATTTCTCACTATTTGTTTGCACGGGTGCACTTCTGCACTGAGTGGAACCACAAATAAATGAAAGATGATGACACCAGTTTGAAGACACCACTAAGCTTTGCTGACCGCCCTTGAAGTGACGCCGCGTTCCATCGTAACAGATAGAACGCAGCGCGCACTCAAGGCTGGAATTGACCTTTTCTTACTATTGCTTCGTTGAAAAGGGGGTGTCGCCAGAGCCCGGATAGATTTCGAGTTTCACCTAACTCGGGCCATCCTTCATGACACCCCAGGCTCCCGGTGGAGAAAGCAGTGCAAACAATGTCAGATTAAGTGTTTGCATCGCACTCTTGGAGACGAAGCTCAAGCGTCCTCCAAGTTTTATTTTCGCTTTTTCATGTATTCATCTTAACAAAATCAAATTCTATTGTACCTTCTTTTAGCGTATGTCATTTCATTTTCATGAATGCGAGAACATCACTTGCAAACTTTCACTTATGTCATTATCCACTGGTTGTACAGGTTTTAGCAGTGGACATTGTACTGCCTTTAGTTGCGCCGGGTGGTGCTAACAGACATTATCATCATGAACCGGAGCGCACTTTCTTCGTCTGCTTCTTTATCTTCTATTTCATTCCCACAAGACGTGTGCCAATTTGTCCAGCGTGACACGCAATAATCATAATGGATGAGAACTATACTCGGGTACAACAAAAAAAAAAGCGGCTTTTCGCCGTGAAAGGACCGCCCTGAAGCCAATGGCGTCGTCGTGCCATCGTGACCCCGCGGCAGACCACCTTCGCGCCGCGCTCACAAGATAAATCACAAAGCAACGAGTCAGAGCGTGTCACAAAGCGTGTCACAAAGACACCGCTACACTAATGGCTAGAGGAGGGTCCTTGGAGGGTGTGGTAAGAATTTAGACGATTTGGAGCGCGCGGTTGATTGCGCGCGTAAATTTTGGTGCAACAACGAGAAAGACGCCGATGAGCGGAACTCGCGCTTACGAAAATAGGCTTAAACTTAAGTGAAGAAATTGTACTAAGCTTCGGTGCCTCAGGGTTGGGATACTGCCATAGGGACACCTTCGATGACGTGAGTAATTTCATGCAACCCACTAAACTTGTACCATTTTAATCTTGCCTTCAAAAGTAATCGTTATTAAAATGCGGTAAAATTTAACTAATATCAATTTAATTGTTCCAATCAAGTTAATACGGCGGTCTGAAATACGAGCTCAGAAGCATAATTGTTGAAGTCTTAATTTGATGTATTACTTATTATTGACATTTCTTCTCTTCTTTTTTAGTATTTTTAAAATATTATTTTTAAACCATTTAACATTCTTCGAATAACCTTTTAAGTTTCAACAACGCATTCTTGGCCCATCCCCCAGAGTGGGTACGTGCCATAGAACAGAAGGAAGAAAAAAACAAACAAACAAACTCGCGCTGGAGGTTTAAAGTTTAATCCATATCACTATATAAACCGCCGGTTCATGGCCAATCCCCCGAAGTGGGTAAGTGCCAATATAAGGATCAAGCAAGCAAGCAAGGAACGGCTATGGCGCTAGCTTGAGCTGCCTTGGTGGGGAGCCGCGTTCCCTGAAAAGCCAGCTGTGCCGTCACCCAAGGCTCGTGTTCCTGGGACAACCATTCACCTGGCGTCGGTGTGTTCCGGTGCGCCGAGCCATGCACTCGGTCTGTCCTGTGCTGGGCGACGCCCCAGACTCTACAGTGCTGGGCCTCCGTGCCGACGAATACCCGGACCTACCACGACAACGTAGTCGTGCTGCCCAACGTGCAGTGAGTGTACACCGCCGCGACAATAGACGCTACCGGCAAGACGCTGGACTCGAGTGTGTTTTATGTGTTTTGTGCTTGTTCAACGTGTCCGTCAGTCCCTTCCCGTGTCCGCATGCTATGGGTCATTCGAGCCATCCTTGTGTGTGCGAGGCCTGAGCCCACATATCTATCACAGAGAGGTAAACCCGCTTTTTTATTGAGTTGTACCCCAGCTTGCACAAGTTGAGAAAAAGATAGGCGCATGCAAAAAGTAGTAGCGAAAATGTAGTGCAAGACAGGCAAAAAAAAAGATCGAAAGGGCGAGAAGGAACGAAATAAAAGAAGTAGAGAAAGAGACAAACAAAAAGACAAAGAAAGAAAACATACTATAGTCACGCATACTGTAGCTAAGAGGTGGCAAAAAGAAGTGAGGGGGAGGAAAATAGGGAGGAGGAGGAATGTAAGTAATACATAGAATACCTAGGTATAGTATAGTATATGAATAGTTGAGCAAAGAAAGTGAAGGTGAGGAGGACTGGAAACGGTGAAGAACAGTACAACCGTTTGGTCAATTATTTTGCTCAATTTCGCCAAAACTTTTAAATTGTACATGTGACCGCACTACACGCCGAAAGGACACCTATGCATCTCTAAAAGAATAATAAAGAAAACATTCTTTCTTCAAAAGACACTAAGTTTATTAATCAATAAAATATTTACAACATCCCGTTTCTCCTTCTTATATTACTTTCACCGATAACTACGGAAGCCGAATTGCTACCTCATACTGACAATTTTTTCTGTCTGAAAAATCTCAGAGCGACAACAGCATTATTCGAGAATACTCATTGCCATTACGTCGCTCCTTACACGGTTCTCAAATAATTCAGCTACCCTCTGGAGGGTTGTGCTAATATGCCAATTGCTTTATGTAGATAGAGGTAGACGAGAGCAGGCGGTAGAAGATTGAAGTGTCATTTTGAAAAACGAGCACCAATACACAAAACCTCAGAGATAGTTGATTGACAATGACAACTCTCTGATTTTCTAGAAGATTTTCATGGAAAGAAAGATAACGTATTTACCGTTAGCAGCACATTCATTGAGCTTGGAGGACAGGGCTGGCAGCGTTGCTCATTAGCGCACTCGTTTGCGTTACTGTTTCTGAGTGCGGCTATAGCTGCTATAGCAACAACAAAATATTTAAACGTGGCGGTCATCTCTGATGATTCAAGCAACGTATATACAACCGCTTGACCTGAAGGCATGCATTTATATGCTGCGGTATGGACACCTTGGTGCTCCTATTTAAGATTGATTGTGCGCGCTATGACATATGGCGTTCAGTTTTCAAGCGAAGCCGGTATGGAGTGACCTGTAAAGCTGGTCATGGTGTTGGAAAAAACAACCTGACGCACAAAAACAGCATTCGTGATTTATCGCCTCAAAAGCCAAGGGACAGCGGAGCTGAAGGGAAGCCACAGCGATGGAGGGCAAGGTAATAGAAAGTCAGGCAAAGTAGAGCATTGTTCAAGGTTGAAAGAAGTTGTCCCTCGCCTGTCTCCTCCCTACCACATGCTCTACTTCTCCTCCTCCCCACTTTCTTCCCTCCTCCTCTCCGCTCGACCACCTGCGCTTCTTAAAAACAACTGGGAAGCAGTACACTTGCTGTGGGCGCTTCATTGCAGTATCTTGTGACGGCACACTAAAAACGATCTGCTGGACAACGCGTAAAGTCGATATCAAGAATTGTAGATTTCAGGAAAATTAAGATATTGAGAGAATTTAATTTCTAATCGCATTTCCATAACCGTGCGACGGTCTTTTTCGTTAGGCCCTTCTAAGGAGCGCTCGAAGGAACATGAAATGTGCCACTCCGATTACCTCGGAAATGGCTTTCCGGGGACGGCCGCTACCTATAAAGAAGGAAAGAAAAAAATGAAGGGAGAACGAAATAAGTAAAGAAAGAAAATCACTAGGTAAAGCCTGCCCATGCCAAGCTTCGCTTGGCCCAAGTTATGATAGAGGAAGAGCTGCCGAATTTGGCACCATTCAATTGCAGGGGTCTAAAAACCGCGAAGGGGTCTAAGACACCGGGCCGGGGAGCCGCATTCGGCCTGCGGACCTTTTGCTAGCGCTACGCCCTACACATTACACTCTGCATACCATATATATATTTTTTAAATTTTCTAAGTATGTTCATGAGGCTCTGCCCGCAATGGAAACCTCCCGCCCACACCTGACAGGAACCTGGGAGGCAACGCCAACGGACGGCCGAAGGCCTCCTGCTCCGAAATACGGAATTCGGCAACAGCAGAACGCCTGGTATGAGTATGTTTCTTCAAAGCTTACGCAAAATCCACTTTAGAAATTGAGAAATTAGTAATATTTGAGTCATGGCAAAAGCCTTCTTTTCAAATATTATCTGATACATTGTTCAAACATGCCCCCCACTCCTCCCTCGTGGTCTCGGCTCTAGTGGGAACATATTTCGCTCCTAAGGCCCGCGTGCTGAGGTGAGTTTGAGACCCTGCATGTAAGGAAACAAGACGGCATTGGAATTATCTTTGCAGAAGCGAGAAATCCTAAAAAAAAGTGTTCATGAACAATGATAAAATAACTTCTTAAATACACGTAGGTCATTTCTACGGAACGAGAATTCGCACCACATTCAATGTATTGGGATGTCAACCAATAGATGGTGGGCATCAAACATTTTAAATTTCTTCTCATTTGTTGCAACGAATTCCTAAAAACTGAGCTGAGAATCGGTTGTAGAACATTCGCCCGCATATCGTTTGTTTTACCCATGCTGTCTATGCAACTTCCTCCTCAACATTTTCACTTAGTTGTTAGAGATATCTAACTTACAAGCCTAAAGTCTATGCCACACAAAGTTAAAGGCTCATAATTACAACTGAAAACAAACACTGCATAATATTGTCACTATATTATATTTTTCCTCTTTCAATACAATGAAACTTCATCAAGTTGTTGATTATTTATAGCATGAAAGTACTGGTGCATTTTTGTGTGCATTTGCAAAGGAGACAGCTATATGCCTAAGTTAACTTAAATTCCTTGTGGAAAATGATTCGAGGAATGGGACGTTGCCTGGAGTTCATTCATTCTCCTCAGTCATTCTACGCCTATTTATCTACACTGCAGGACGAAGGCCTCTTGTGAGGATCCGAAGTTTACCCTCTCCGGTGCGAGCTGATTTCATTTTAACCATGCCAACTTCATAACTTAGTTACTCATGTAACTCTCTGCCCCCCCAGAACTGCGTTTCTGAACCCTTGGTAACCATTGTGTTGCTCTGATGGTGCACATGCCGTCTGCCATGCGCATTACATATCCAGCCAAGAAAAATGTCTTTCCCTTGACGCCAGCGAGGATATCTGCAACCCCTGTTTCCTTCCTGACCCATTCTGCCTTCCTCCGGTATCTGAATTTAACACCTTTCATTTTCTTTCTAGTGTCCGCTGCGTGGTCCTAAACTTTTAACACGATAGTGTTTTATCCCAGGGTCCACCACGGCTCCACTAACATATTTTCGTCAAGGATCTGAGGTTGTAAAATATGCAGTAACAGGTGGCCAAAAAAAACTAGAAGTTCCGTAGCTGGGAGTCGAACCTACGAACCCTCGCTCCGCAGCGGGCGGCACGAAACGACTCCGCCACAGAGCGTACATTATTCAGCTACCTAACGGCGGTACTCAGAGCTCGGTGGCTTCAGCGCACTCATGTCATCAGTAGCGAGATGGCTCGAAGGGCACGGAAGGCGCGCTTTAATGGTCGTCCCCCCTGCTCGGCGATGCGCACGCGCCTCTACAGGGTGTGGGCGTTCGTGCGCGCGCGCTTATGCCGTGACAGGGATGGTTTGTACATCTTGTGCTTTCACCGAAAGTTTGCCTTGAAGTTGCAGAAAGCAGGAAGGTCACTTCGCTCACTGCAGCGCCCGCGTTTGCGGAAGGAGCGCGCTGCCCACACACAAAGGAGTAACAATTTTCATTGTTAGTTCACGCTCGTCCTGTGTACTTTCTTTTCGTGCGTCCTTTCTGCTTCATGACTGCGCCGCATGTTTTGAGCTTCTTGCCCTGTTTCGCGTGATATTACAGTTTGTTGCTGTAGCATTCATTCCTTCGCCCTTCTCGCGAAACAATGAGCGATAAGCGCATACCTACCTTCTGTGAAGACACATTTCACTTTCCTGTTATACCAATTCCTACGACAGAAAGAACAGCCGTGTTTTTTCGCTAGCTCCTTTCTTATTTTCCATGATTCAGCCCCATATGATACAACTGTCGCTATGCGGTGTTTGTATATACTTCGCTTTATTTACAGTGGCAGAATAAACCTGGCATTATTTGAGAGTGCCTGAAAATTGCGCTTCAGCACATTAGTGATTGTTCTGTAGTGGTATAAGATACGTTCATGTATACGCATTTCATTTCAGCCTCATTTCATAACTACACATACATTTTCTTTTTGGCATTACAATCGCTTGCTCAACCAGTTACAGACACCCTCCCCGGGAGATCCGACCATCCCAATAATAAAGGACATCAGATCGTCGGTCACTAGCTGATTGCATTTTTCTCGATTTCTCGAAGGCTTTCGACAAAGTAAGTCATAAGTTACTGCTCTTAAAGCTCAAACAACTAAACCTTGATAATAACATCATCAGATGGATAGAACTTTTCCTACTTAACCGCACGCAGTTTGTAACCGCCAATGGGTGTTATTCTTCATCTCGCGCCGTCCACTCTGGAGTACCACAGGGTTCCGTCTTAGGTCCCCTTTTATTTCTAATTTACGTTAATGATTTACCTTTATGCGTTTCTTCTAACATAAAACTGTTTGCAGATGACTGTGTTGTTTTCCGCGAAATTAACAGCCTAAATGACGTCAGTACCCTTCAAAATGACATTGACTCCATCTTTAACTGGTGCACGACTTGGCAAATGGAACTAAATACTTCCAAATGTAAGGTATTGCGCGTTTCCCGAATATCATCTTCTCCTGCTACCTACTTACTTAACAACATCCCACTCGAACCAGTCACCTCTTACCGTTATCTAGGCGTACACATCACCACCTGTCTAAGCTGGTCACCCCATATCCGCTCCATTATTAATAATGCAAACCGCATGCTTGGGTACATTCGCCGAAACTTCTCCTCCGCACCTGTCTCACTTAAACTACTAATGTGCAAGACGATAATTCGTAGCAAGCTAGAATATGCCGCTGCAGTATGGGATCCGAGTTCAATTAATCTAATAAATGCTCTTGAATTAATCCAAAACATTTCTGTTCGCTTCATCCTTCACAACTACAGCCGTCACGCTAGCATTTCTGCCATGAAGAGCTCACTCGAACTGCCGTCTCTTGCCTCGCGTCGCACGCTCTTCCGCCTCTGTCTATTTCACAAAATTTATCATCATATTCCAGCTCTTCGCGAGTCACTTATTTTTCAGCCTTCTTACGTATCAACTAGAATTGATCATCCTAATAAAGTTGGTGTTATGTCATGTCTAACCCAAACATGCAGTAATTCATTTATTCCCAGAACATCAGTAGACTGGAACCGCCTTCCCGGATCTGTGGCCATCTTGACCGATCATGACTTGTTTCGTTCTGCACTAGCTAGCATTGTATAAACGCACACACCTACTTCCCTGTTCTCTTTGTACACAATGTTTATATATTCTTTTTTTTTCTTTTTTTCTTATTAGATAACATTGTATGAGTAAAAAAAAATGTTGTTTCATCCCCCCTCCATAATGCCCTTGGCCCGGAGGGTATTCCGAAATAAAAATAAATAAAAAAAAATATGATCTATACTCCGCAGATGTTCAAATGGCAAAATCGCCGATTTACGCACTATATGAGTCACGCTGACCGCATGACTCATATAGTGCGTAAAACACAAGTGGTGCCTCTTTGTAACTACGTTCTTGTCCTCTTCTAAGCCATTGTCTCCATGTTGTATATGAATTCGTTATTGTTCACATTAAACCTGTTTGAATATCCGGTTATTTTATGTCATGTTTCTCTCGCATCATAAAACTCCATGCTACCGTGTCTCTCGATTAACACCCCGTTCCATCGTATTGTTCCTTCAAGAAGGCCACAAAAAACTATCCTGCCCCGGCCTGGTCCAGAGCTCTGCCCTTCTGCGTAGCCCAGAGTACCTTCACGTAATGGTTTCAATCGCTCAATAATAACGTAAGGATGGGCCATCTCTTTCCAGGAGTTCTCAGGTGTGGCAATGGGATGGTAGGGGCTATGGTTTTAAAGTATGTGAAGTCGACGAGGGTGTAGTCTGCATTTTCAGGCAAACTGGGGTCTTAAAAATGTTCATTTTGACTCTGGTACGGAGTAAGTATCTGAATTTGCGACATTTATTCTAGTATTTACCTAACTATGCCGTGATAAGTATCTCTTGCTTTCTTTACTCTTTTATTTTTACGTATTTTAATTTGCGACCTATCTTGCGTGTCCTTGCGAGTCATCTACCGTAATATACCTACGTATTTTAGCGCAAACCTATTTCGCACGTGCACATACGTTCTGGCCAGGGGGTGGGCAAAGATACTTTGAAATTGTATCGCGATACGATACAAGATACTCAGGCAAGAAGTATTTGAGATACAGATACAAGATACCACAACATTAATTGTATCCGATACGATACATTCCAATTGTATCTCAAGATACTTCGATACATTCGCAAAGTTGTTATTATATATCTATATGCAACGTATAGCACTAAACGCCTGTGCACAAAAACGTAGGCTTAAAAATTTATTAACCGAAACCAATTTCGTTTCATTTGAATGAAATGTGTGTTAGTATCTCAAAAGTTTTGTATTTCTTGCTCAAGGTATGTTAGTTCCATTCCGAAACAACATATTGGGGTTGCTTTAGCTGTTTAACATGACAGCTCGTTACACACTTCGCCGACAGCGCTTTTTGGTTGTCGTTTTGTGATTGGCTACAGCCGCTGCTCTGCTTGCTGACCACCTAGCGGGTTGCCATCTAATCACAACACCTTCAATAGCCTGCGCACAATGGTGCAAATACCGTTGTGGAGTTCTACCTCGCCCGTTAACCTATCACGGTTTTCGCAATAGCGGATCACCGGTCAAGTGTACATGAGCAAGACCGCTGGTAGCAACATTACTTGAGACACATCATGTTTACGTCGATGACATAAAACTGCAATGACTTTTATATTCTACTTATCTGCCGGCGTAAAGCGTTCGTTAGCGACGTACTGAGTAATGGGCAACCTTTTAACAATTTTTTCTTCTAAGAGAGAACATGTACATCCCAGAAACGTATCAGACGTATTGTACAGTTCTCGTCGAGGAGAGCGACGGCGATGGCCACCTGCTCGGCAGCGCTCGAGTAGGAACATTCAATCGATGCGGCGTTGATGACCGAACCAGCTTGGTCGACCGAGACCACTGCGTATTTGTTGCTGTTCCTATACCGGGCCGCGTCGACAAAACAGCTGTCCCCAGGGATCTCTGCTACACTGCGGAGGATCGCCGCCGCCCTGGCCCGTCTTCTTCCCGTGTTTCGCAGCGGGTGCATATTGCGCGGAATGGGGGGAAAAAGATGATTTGTTCACGTTGTCTTCTTGACAATCCCTGGTAATCGTCGTCCACCATGGCCTACGGGATACCCATGGCCATCAGGAGTCGCCTCCCAGCTTTCGTGCCCGAGAGTCTGATGACCTGTGCCATCTCCTGTTCCTCCGCAATCTCCTCGAGCGTACACTGTAAACGCAAACTAGCCGAATTAGGCGTTTTAAGGGCTTAATACTACCTTCACTTGGGACCGTACTCCCTTAGGGAGTATTAAGATCGGTGTAATAAAGTTCTGCGTCCTCAATTTTACTTCCTTGAGAAATTATGGGGATAAAAGGTGCAAGAAAGGAGGTAAATTCACGATCTGACGCCATTTTGTCAAATGGAGTTCAAGGACAGAAAACTCCTATTTCACTTTCTCGGGCATATCTTCCATTTATTTTATCCGAAGCTATAGTGCCTTCAGTGCTGGCGTGCATGTATGCAACTGCGCGGGCGAGAGAAGTGTTTCTCAAAGTGCTTATAAATTCATGAACGTGCTAATCAACGATTTCTTCGTCTCGTCGACCGATGCACATTGTTGTACGCAATGCACACTACCGCTGGGCTCGGGTTCACGATGCATTTCGACCACAGAATGACTTCGCTTATGTTGTTTTACCATCAAATCGAAGTTAAACTAAAAGTAGGAGTGTGTACACCCTCGATGTGGCCTATCGGCACCGCATGCACAGTCAGTATACCCTTTTGGATGACGAATTGGGCACAGGCAGTGTGCCTCAACGCACGGAATAAGATCCGGTGTTAAAAGAACCCGGCGAAAAAAAAAAGGAACAAAGAGAAACGAAAGAAAAAACGCGACTCTCCTCAAGCGGCTGCTCTGAAAGGAACGAAGCGCCTGTGACCTTCGAACGGCGGCGATAAGAGCGGAACAACCATCGCACGCATGCGCGCGCGAGGGGAAAAAAGAAAGAAAAAAGAAAGAAACGCAAGAGAGTCGCGAGAAACGCGAGAAGTTCCGAAATGGCAGCGGGTGCTACCGCAGGCTGGCCCCAGCGGCGTGCGTGAGTGATAGTGAAGCGAAGCCGTCATGGGATGACGTCGGTTTTGTGAAGGACGCCTTTCAACTACCCTGCTACGCGTCGATCATGTGTGCACATTTCATGCCGGCAGCCTTACTGTGTTCTCGTCGCGGGACGTTAAATGTGTGGTTTGACGACAGTGCAACATGCACTGCGTGTGCAATGGTGTGGCAATGGCCAGGTGACTCAAGCGAGCGGCAGCTGAAGGGCGCGCCGCGTTCGCGGCACATTCAGGAACACAAATGGTACGTAATAGTTATGTTTCCTCTGTTTGCGCGACCTTGTCGCTTGGGCAGCAGTAGGTGCTCTTCTGCACATTGCGTCGCGTCAAAAGTGCAATGAAAAGCGAAAAAAGAAAGGTCATTAAGCTCACATAACAACGATGTGTGATACGTGTTTCGAATTGGCTGACCGCTTGGCGTGGCCAGCCAATTCAAGCGAGTGCGCCTTAAAACTGAATGTTTGTACGACATAATTTCCTTGCTTGCGATAAAGCATGAATGAAGCAGTGCTTCCAGGGAGTATACACTTAAGCAACAAAAAAAAAAAAAGACAGCTGTTATCACGCTGTCATGTGGTAACACATGCATTAAGGCCAGATTTGTTTTCTATTTATTCTGTTCTCACGCGCAGATTATGAGCAAGTAAGAATACTTTTTGACGAAAATTTTACATTGCGCACTTTGTCCGTCTCCAACACAAACAGTTAAATTGCATATCAAGGCGCATTGACATCATGAGCTTGTATATATTTAGCTAGAAAGAATAAGTCATGTTAATGACAGATTATGATGGCCATATGATATGTAAGACATGTGCTTAATTACAGTGTGTTTGCTGAAGCTCATGCATTTTATGGTATGGTCACTTCATTTGTCACATATCAGCACTAGAGCTTGCCAAGGTTACATGTTCATATTAATGGAATTTAGGAGATGTGTCACTTGTGCAAGGCTAATTTAATCACATTGATATAAGTCAGTTGAATCTGTTGAACCTCGTTGTTGAATCACCTTGTTCCTTCCCCTCTGTTTATTTTGTTTTACTTTTTGTTGCCATAGTGTTTATGATCAGCACACAGTATTCTGACTGTTGACACAATTTCTGACAAGGTAAACAGGCTGGTACTTTGTCCACGTCTTCTACTGTCGTCATTACAAGTGAACTGTTTAATTTTGCCATGAATCAATACCAAGTCGCCCAATCTTCAGTCCTAAACAGAACAACAGAACAGCTGTGGTTGATGAAGAAGCTAGTGTTCCATGTGTTGTAAGTGATAATAACTGTTGGTGCGTAACATCCCAAAGCCACCACACGATTATGAGAGGCGCCATAGTGGAGGGCTTCGGAAAGATAGACCACTTGGGGCTCTTTAACACGCACCTAAAGCTAAGTACGTGGGCCTCAAGCAGTCACGCCTCCATTGAAATGTGTTTAACTCCAAGGTTAATCATACTAAAATTTGCACCCCTTTACACTAGAATGCTAACTTCACTGACAGCTAAAACTACTCGAATGATGGTACACAGGACAAAAAGTACACTTCTGGTGCTCTTTCGCATTTCATTACAGTTGTGTACTTTTTGCCCTCTGTACTTTAAGTGAAAAAAAAGTTCACAATAAACTCAACAAAGCATCTCACTATTGCATTTGTTTCGTGTTCTGTTTAAAGGTCTGCAATAGTATAGTCAAATGTGAGTCTTTGCCAAGACATTCATATTTCTAGATATGAAAGCTTAATGGACTTCTTTTCTATTATTTTCAGGAAGACATTTCTGGCAAAGCTGCAAGAGTTGCTCACGCACTTGTTTGTGTACAAGACACTGTATTGTGGGAACACCCCCCCTGTGCCTCACTCTACACTAACGAGGACCTGAAGTGTAATGCAAACCACAGAAAGATATACACACTTAGTGCAAAAAAATTACAGAAATAAAGAACCATGCACTCACAGAATGAGTATGAACGTGACTAAAAACGCCATACACGTGTTAAATTTCAGTTGCTAGTACTGCGTTGTCCTGTTCCCTTCATTTCTATTTATATGTGTGTTGCTGTTTTGTTTTCACTGTTTAACTATGAACTCAATTCCTGACTGCTTTACAGGCTCTATAGATTCGTGGTCATATTCTATTCAACCACATGGCATAACAAGCCCTAGGATCCAATATGCCAAGCCACCAGCCACTACTTGTAGGAAATTTTTAATTTTAGGCATGTGATTGCCTAATTTCAAGTTGACTTTGCAGCCATGGTAGTGGTATTAACTTTCAATGCGGTAATTATGCGCAAGCCATGAAGTGAGGAATTAAAGATGAAGAACTTTTTTAGGTTGCAGATGACAGTGGCTGGCATGGGAATATTGTAAACATAGCTGTAGTAATTATGTATAATAGAAGTATTGGTATATTGCAGTTG
>JALIZH010006380.1:0-12555 GCA_030522465.1 Rhipicephalus appendiculatus | reverse complement strand
CACATACCCGCATACCTGTGGCACATACCCGCCGATGTGAATAAAAAAAAGGTTTATAATAGACGAACAACAATCATAATTGTGACGAAACAATATAAAGCACCTACAAGCACAAACCCTTGATACTAGTAGGCGACTTCAAGGTAGACATTATGGACCTTAGGACCTAGCTTTGTCGTCAGCTCTTTATGTCACTTTATCTCGCTCAATGTGCGTTATACGGGGCGACGCTCTGGAAACGTATGGTTACTCATCCGTATACGATACCCAGAGCTTCGCCCACTAAGTCATGATTCACTTCGTGGAGATGCGTGAATTTTCTCTTTAACATCGCCTTGGCCCAACAGCCTCAAATGGAATGTAGATATGTAAACAGTAGAAATGATGCCGCAAATGAAAAATACCAATAAAGCAGACAACGGTTTTCAGCAGCAGGTTACAAAAGACGTATTGCACTAAACAGACGGGCGGTACATATTAGGCAAACGCAGGACAACAAGAAATCACTGGTGCTAATAATCAAAGTATGGCTAAAAGAACTCTTTGAATAATCTATCAGGAAGAATAAAGATCCAATACGCGAAGCTGTCTTTTGTTAGGTGGATGCCTGTTTTAGTTTATCTGGCGTAGGCGCCGGTTGTGCGATAGTTGCTATCGGGTCTCATTTGCGCATAATTCAATTCTATCGTAAATAACTGATGAGTGAAAGAAGGACAGAAGTCCAAAAACATAAGGGCTCGCTTTTCCTTGTTCCCTTATTCGACACATGATTGATGAGAACTGACCGACAATGATGCCAAGGAAAGTGTAGGGGATGTTATAGGGGATGTAGTAATTGTAATGTAGATATGAAGAAATAAGTGGACGAAAAGATAACTTGCCGCTGCCAGGGACCGAACCTGCCACCTTGAATAACGCGTCCGATGCCTGCGAGACGCAAAGCAGCCTCATTGTTCTATTTTTCGGACTTTGTAACTAAACAATGTAGAGGAGATAGTTCGATAACGACAATATAGCGGCATCATAATTTGCTTGGACGATGCCGCCTGCAGTGGAGTATGCAGAGCGGTACAGTGGCTGCGAGCAAGTGTCCTGGCACCGACACAACTAAACAGAAAGAAAACACCGACAAAACGATAGATCGGATGCGCGTAGATGTTCGCGTACTTGCTTTTGTCGAGATGGCGCGAGCACCACCACGGGACTCTGCTCCAGCAATAGCGACGCGCACACCTCAACGCCTGCCCTCGCTGGAGAACTCTGGCGGAAAGATATCGTTGTATTCAGGTGGCTTAGTGGCAGCAGTATCAGCTCAAGAAGCGGAGTGCAGCCAACGTTTACTGCTTCGCACAGTGGTGATGCTATAGCAGTAGCTTGTATCTTAAGATACACGATACAATATTAAATGTATCGCAAGTACACATACTGATACTTGTCTTGCGAGACGTATCGCGATACAGGTCCAAGATAACCAAAGATTATCTAAGATAGTATCTAAGATACATGTATCTTCGGGACTGGAAAAACCTCGCCGAGCGATGACATCACTCCCAGAACACGTGCGCACGAACGCAGCTGGTGTGACGTCACGCACCACCGCCGAACAGAAAGAATGAAACGGCACGTGCTCTCTTCGACCTCTTCTTCATCGCGGTAGTCTTCTTCGTCCTCTGCATCGTTCCAGAACAAATGAGCCAATTTCTCTGGCGCAGGGCTGGGCAAAGATACTTTGAAATTGTATCGCGATACGATACAAGATACTCGGGCAAGAAGTATTGGAGATACAGATACAAGATACTTCCGGAAAGAATGTATCCGATACGATACTTCCCAATTGTATCTTAAGATACTTCGATACATTTGTAAATTCGCTATTATAGATCTATATAATGACGCTGCAAATATCTATGTACAGAAGCGTTTCCTTGAAAATGTCTTAACTGCGACCAACTTTGTTTATTTCAATGAAATATCTGTTTGAATCCCGAAAGTTACGTTTATCTTGCTTAATGTATGCTAGTTTCATTCCGAAACAAGTTTTTGGCATTTGTTTACATGACACTTTTGTATTTTGTAGGTGTCGCTGCTCTACTTGGCGACCAGCTCGCAGGTTGCCGTCTAAGTGCAAGAACTTCAATAAGAAGCCTCCGCAAGATGACATTAATACCGGTGCAGAGTCTTACCTTGTCCGTAAGGGTATTACCGTTTTCGTAGTACCGCATCACCCTACAGTTGCAGAGCAGCAACAACGCTGGTAGCGATATTTTTTGTGAGGCATGTTCTGAAGAGCATGACTACGGAGTCAGCGCTCACAGTTCAGTGAGGACATAAAACTGCAATGATTTTTCATATTCTACCTATCAACTTGCGTAAAGTGTTCGTTAGCAACATGTTCACAATAAAGTGCAATCTTTTACCCTTTCCTCTCCGAGAGAACTTCTGCCGCCCAGAAGCTTCCCAGATGTATTGTACGTGGCAAAAAGCGTCGCAGGATATCACAGCTGTTCCCACTACTGCAACTTCTAGCCTGATTACCTGCTTTTTTTATAACACAAAAAAGGACTTTACAGCGACTTAAAAATGGAAAGCGAATATACCTAAGCCAAATAGCAAGGCAGTTCCGCAATAAGAAATGGCAGTGAATAAGTATACAGGGTGTTTCACGTAAGTAGAATGAAGTATTAGAAAAAAAAAAAACAAGCGTTTAACCATGACTAAGTGAAAGCAATTGCATATGGTTTACCGTCACGTGGCACTCGTTCTGGCATTTTTATATTTCGCTTAGTTTGTTGATTAACTATGGTCAATTATGCAACTTTTTTAATATTCACTTTATAGCAGAGTGCGCTTCGTCACATCGTAGAACGCATTTAAAAACGACCGAAGCGATTGTTTGTGGCTGCTCACATGCTGCATGGTGAATATTTTCTGGCTTTTAAAGAAAGCACGCGAAATATCAAATAAAACCACGTGACTGCGCTCATGCGCTATCGTATTGCAGCGCTCTTAAACGCGCTTCGAGCGAAACAACCACCACGCGGACCGTCAGCCTGTCGCTTCTCGGGGCGATGGTGTTTCTTTGCCGTGTGTGGCGGTCAGAAATGTTGACGCGCTGTGAAGCCGATGCCTAAGCCGCGGCCGCTCACTTCGCCGTGGTCCACGTGCCGGTTGTTTCGCTAGAATCACGTCTGAGAGCGCTGCATTACAATAGCGTACGAGCGCAGTAACGTGGTCATATTTCTCTGGCTTTCTTTGAACGCCGGAAAAATCACTACGTAGCATGTACCTTTCCACAAAAAAATCACATCTGTCGTTTTAGAATGCCCTCTAAAACGTAAAGAAACGCACTTGGCCGCGAAATGAATAACAGAAATGTTACATCATGCATCTGAGTCAAGAAATTAAGCGCAATATAACAATACCCTAATGAGAGCCACATGGCGGTAAACCCCATCGTTGGTTTTATTCCGTTGAGGTTAAGCACTTCTTTGTAAATATTTGGTTCCAGTTACGTGACAGCCTTTATGAACGAGATACAGGTGGCACCCCTACAAGCTATGAAAATAGAGCATGAATATTAGTCAACTTAGGTGTTAAGGTCAGACAAGAGAAAACTCAGTGCCCACGGAAAATAGCACTAAAGGGCTCGTAGCGACGCTGATGAGAAAACCGCAGCACTTGGTATTATGTTTGTAAAATCCCCCTTCCTAACTTCTTTAAGATTTGTTGTTACAATTGCCACTATTATAATGCAAGCCCAATTTCGCTGTTTTAAGCAGAATTTTTGTCCCTGTAAGCACTAGGCACGCTCAGATTATTTTACCTTTGCCATAACATCACCTGAACAGCAATGTCACATGGAATGTAGATATGTAAATAGCAGCAATGACAGAGTCAATTAAAATAAGAATAAATAACACAAGGAATAGAGGATGAGGTTACAAAATACTTATTACAGTTAACAAACGGGAAAAAAACTACACAGAGGCCTAGGTAACGTGTGGGATGCAAACGGAGGACAGCCAAGAGAGCACTTGAACAACGATATGGTACGCCAAAATATCATATGTTATGTAAATGCTTGTTCTATTGCATATAGCATTGACACCGGTGGTGCGACGGTTGTTGGAATCTAATGGAAAGCGTATAAGTCAATCTGATAGCGTGCAAGTCAAGCTTACATCGACGAGATCTGTCAAATCCCTGCGTGAAAGGAGTGGAGGTGCAAGCAACCGCGTTCATGCATTTTTGAGACTTTGCAATGAAACACCACGCAAGACAAACTTCGATAACGAAATATAGACGCATCCGAATTCGAGCGCAAGACGTCGCACGCATTGGAGTACGCAGAAGAGTACCGTGGCTACAAACAAGTTTCATGGCACTGACACTGCTAGAAAGAAAGAAAACATCGAGAAAAAAAAGGTCGGCTGCACGTAGACGTTAATTCACGCGCTTGTTTTTGTCGAGATGGCCCGAGCACCATCACGTGACTCTGCTCCACCAATAGAGACGCGTACAGACCTTATTTCCTATGCCCACTGGAGCACTCTGGCGGAAAGACCAAGAAATATCACTGTCGTTAGCTTTATTGAGGTGGCTTAGTGGCAGCAGTATCAGCTTGAGAAGCAGAGTTCAGACGACGTTTGTTGTTTCGCAGGGTGTCGTTTCTATAGCAGTGTGGCGGCAGCCAAGCCAAGCCAAGCCGCCAGGCAGCGCCACCCTCCGCTGCTCTCCGGAACCTCCAGAGAACCTGAATAAACAGTTGATGTTTGGGATCCACGCCGCGCGGTCGTGTCTTCTTCTCCCGCGCGTACACGCGTCCCAACAGTGGTGACCCGGACGAGGCTTACCGCCTTTTTCAAGCGATCGACGCCATGGAGACTCCCCCTGACGCACCGGCCATCTCCGCCGTCGACATCAGGCTCCCGCCGTTTTGGACAGCGGACCCGCAGCTGTGGTTCCTGCAGGTGGAGTCCCACCACCGCTCGTCGTATTGCCGCTGAGCTAACAAAGTACCACCACGTGGTCGCCAGCCTCCCACCGGCAATAGCGAGCGAGATACGTGATCTGCTGGTCGCTCCACCTGCAGAGAACGCGTACACAGCGCTCAGACAGCTGCTCATCAGCCGCCTCACGCCGTCGGAGCCTCAGCGACTGCAGCAGCTACTGCACGACACCGAGCTCGGGGACCGGACGCCCAGCCAATTGTTGCGCCACATGAGGCAGCTGTTGCACACGGCCGGCGCAGCCACCACCGATGCCGACAGCAGACTGCTTCGAGAGCTGTTCCTACAGCGACTTCCGGTCAACGTGCGCATGGTCCTCGCCTCGGCTGCCGACAAACGCCTGTCTCAACTCGCCGAGCTCGCGGACTCGGTGCTGGCGGTCGCTCCGCCGTCCGTCGCGGCGCTACAGCCAGACATCGCCGGCGGCGCGCCCACGACCACGCTGCATGACATCCGGGAGCAGATATCCCGCCTCGCCGATACCGTCGCAGCGATGCAGGCCCGCAGCACTCCCGAGGAGCGCCAGCGCCCAGCAGTGCAACAGAGAATCTGCTGGTATCACAGGAAGCATGGCAATGCTGCTCGCAAATGCATTCCTCCGTGCGACTATGCGGGAAACGGGAGCGGCCGGCACTGAGGACGACCAGTGTCGCAGAGGCCCCCGAACGTCGTCCATCAGTGTTTTTCCTCACCGACCGCGACAGTGGCCTTCGATTCCTCGTGGACACCGGCGCTGAGGTGAGCGTGCTGCCGGTTGGGTCCACCGATCGCCGTGTCCCCAGTGCGTCCCCGCTTCAGGCGGTCAAAAACACAACCATCGCCACCTACGGACATCGCTCGCTGCCACTCGATTTAGACTTGAACAGAACGTTCCGGTGGATTTTCATCGTGGCAGCAGTGAAGTTCGCCATCTTGGATGCGGACTTTCTTCGGCATTTCGGCCTTCTCGTCGACGTGCGCAACCGCCGCCTTCACGATCCCGTGTCGCAGGCAACTGTGCAAGGCAATCCCTCGCACCACCCTCCGCTGAGCCCCACTCTGCTCGGGCCGTCCGGTGCAGAACGTTTTACTCGCATTCTGCAGGATTTTCCCGAGTTGACGAGGCAGCCGCCAGCCAGCGCCGCGGTGAAGCACGAGGTACGCCATTACATCGCCACCAGCGGCCCACCCGTGCACGCGCGGCCTCGCCGTTTGCCTCCAGAGAAGTTGAAGGTCGCACGACAGGAATTTGAACACATGATGGAGCTAGGGATCATCAGACCCTCGTCGAGCGCCTGGGCATCTCCACTTCATATGGTGCCAAAGTCAACGCCGGGAGACTGGCGACCATGCGGGGACTATAGGGCGCTGAACCAGGTAACGACTCCAGACAGATACCCGGTACCGCACATACACGATGTCACGACGAGGCTTCACGGTGCCACTATCTTCTCGAAGATCGACCTGGTGCGGGCATACCATCAGATTCCCGTTGCCCCGGAGGACGTCCCGAAGACCGCCATCGCAACGCCTTTCGGACTTTTCGAATTCCTCCGAATGCCATTCGGACTCCGAAACGCGGGTCAGACATTCCAGCGGTTCATGGACGGTGCTATACGCGGCCTCAGCTTCTGCCACGCCTATCTTGACGACTTGCTAGTCGCCAGCAGCACTCCGGAAGAGCACGTGAATCATCTGCGCATCGTCTTCCAGCGCTTAGTGGAACATGGCGTGGTCGTGAACATGGCCAAATGCGAGCTTGGTGTGCGACAACTCTCGTTTCTTGGACACGTCATCTCCGCCTCAGGAGTTCTTCCTCAACCCAACAAGGTTGAAGCCGTGCAAGGATTTCCGCAGCCGACCGCCAAGCGCCAGCTTTGGGAATTTCTGGGTTTGGTAAACTTCTACCGCCGTTTCATTCCCCGCTGCGCCCATATCCTTCAACGTCTTCACGACCTGCTGGCCACTTCACGAAATGGCTCGGACACCCTCTCCTGGTCTCAAGAAGCAAAAGAAGCCTTCTGCGAGGTCAAGGACGCTTTGGCAAACGCCGCACTGCTTGAATACCCCAGGTCCGGTGTCCCGCAGAGCGTAATGGTAGATGCCTCCGATACAGCCGTTGGGGCTGTATTACAGCAGCTCGTTGGGGGAACCTGGCGCCCGATTTCCTTCTTTTCGAGGAAGCTAACACCTACCGAGCGCCGCTACAGCACCTTCGGGAGAGAGAACTGCTGGCCGTGTACGCTGCCATACGACATTTTCGCCATTTCCTGGAAGGTGTAGAGTTTTTCGTCCTCACCGACCACAAGCCGCTTACTTATGCATTGCGCTCGCTAAGCTCCGACGGTGGAACGCACTGTTAGGAATGGGGTTGCGTGGCCGGTGCGAACGCGTGCGGGTGTCGTGCTCGGAGTAGTCATCAGGACAAGTTGGAAGACGGAAAATACTTTATACAGAGTATTTACATGTTGACGGTCTTCGTGAACAGGCTGAACAGGCACGGCGCTCCTCGATGCGCCGGATTAAATGTGGTAGTTGGGGTCCACCCCCATATCCTCCTCTCCACGCGGTGGCCAGGAGTCCGCCAATCCTGCACCACCTGCTGGTGCACAATAGTGACCACGTCTGCGCCTCCAAGGGTCAGTACCTGGTCGATGAGAAAAGACCACGAGACTGGGGAAAGACCGCTCTGGTGACCCTGTTGGGGAGACGGTGGCTTGTCGACAGCGCCGGTCGCAACAGGGTGGGGTAAGACCGGCCCGGCGAAATCAGCAAGGCGTCGGCAAGGGTGCGGCCCAACACCAACGTGCGCGGGGCTTTATTGTTCCTCCCGCTCTGGTATGTGGACTTGCAGTCGCGTAGAACGACGACCGGAGTCGGTGTTCGGGGCTGGCAAGGGCGTGGCAAGGGCGTGGCACAATAGCTCCCCCGCCACCAAACAATGCATCAGGAGGACGTGCGGCTCCACGCGGCTCGGCTGAATTGATGCGGCCGGACACCAGGCTCGTCCATGGGTCTCGAGGCGAAGCTCTCAGGAGCATAGCTGTCTCTCCAGGCATTCCACACGAACACGATGCTTTCACTGACTCATGGTTCCTGTGGATGAGACGAACTCGACAGGACAACCATTGTCAAACCACACCTAACGCTGCAAGTGCCCTCTGCACACCCCCTCGGAATGCCAGACCAGAATGAAACAAAACATACCTGACGACTAGCGTTCCCCCCTTAAATAAAACGAGGAGAAGTGCGTATCTCATGGTGACAAGCCCAAGAACAGACCTCAATTTCTGGTGTTGATAAAACAACAACTTCAAGAGAATATAAGAATTGTAATTGTACTATAGCTACTTAGGCAGAAAAAGTAAACAATCAAGGAAGCCAACGGAAGCTCAAAGGCTTCGCTAAATCCTCTTTTAGCGCTCTCTTTAACTAGTAACACAGTAACACAACAGTTCTGCTAACTCTGAAATAAAAGTGAAACTAAAGATTACGCGCTCGACATAAAACAACGTTGAACTACCTTTCATCGCAAATGCCCACTCTAACTAGTACAAAAACAAAACAAAACTCAGCCTACAGCTAGCGTAGTTGAAATACTTATCAACCACAACGCCAGGAAGTTATTAGATGTGAAGCATCTTATGGCGAAGCTTAATCCGGTGGTGGTGGTGGTGGTGGTGGTGGTGGTGTGCCGCGTGCCCACCCTTACTGCGCATGCGCGAACAGTTAAAAAAAATAAAAATAAAAAAACCTCCTCTCCCCCTCCTCTAGGCATCCCTCCCCGCGGCAACCACACCCACACTGCGCATGCGCCTCCCTTCCTCTCTCCCCCTCTTACACCTCCCCCCCTCTCTCCATCCCTGCCCGCGGCGTCTAACTCCCCCTGCGCATGCGCGTTCCCCCCTCTCTCTCCTCTCCTACGCTCCCCCTCTCTCCTCTACGCATCCCTGCCCACGGCGTTCACACCCCCACTGCGCATGCGTGTCACCCCCTCTCTCTCCTCTCCTACGCTCCTCCCTCTCTCGCCTCGCGACGCCGACGCAGGCAGCGTCTTCTAGCGAGTTTCTTGGTTGAAAAAACCGACTGCTCGCGCTGCACAACCGTTCACTGGCCATCCCGTATATATAGCAATGGATCTTGACCTCCAAGGTGGTGCCGGTGGGAGATTTCTCCTGTGCGTTGTTGAACAATAAAAATTCGCAGCGTGCGCGTTAACTAAAAGCGGAGTGCGGGTCTCTGTGTCCAGTCGGAGTCTTCTGTCTCTCATTGCCCATTAGCAGCGATTCGCATGTTCTAGTAGGAAAAACTGCTCCATCACTGCCTGCTTTGCGCCTCCCCAGTTTTCTCTCCTGCGCAACGCTGCGATGAGCGCCAGCGTCAACGCCGCCGCCAGTGTAAGCGTTAGCGCCCGCTGCTTCACATCTACACATGGTTCCCTTTAGCGGGAGGTGGTGTAATTTTTTCTCTAAAATCGCGACACTACATACCTCAAAATTACTGACGCTACAGTAAACACAAGTGACATTTCTCGACACATTTGGACGTAAAATCATACGCATGACAAAGCAACTCAATAAACGGTCATCGTGACAATTAAACTGTCCAGTAATACATCAAAGTATCCTCCATTACAAACCCGCCACAAAACATCAGCAGATGAAATTATCTCAACATATCAAACTGAATGTGCGGTCAATGAATTTCCAACCAGAGGTTACCTCGGGCTTTTCACAAGCATGCCCCTTCAAACGAACTATGGGGAGTCGCGCATTCCACGGCTTTCGTGAATTGCGATCCCGACAAAAGAAGGAGCGGTTAACCCGCCTGACAGAGCAATTGGTCGCGCAGTCCGATTGTCGACCTCCACTGCGCGAGAAGGTGGCCCGTGAACGGTTCCTTATGCTCACTGACCCCTTCCTCGTCAAACAACCACCCTTCCTCTACGGAGGGTGACGACCTTTGCTCGTACTCACTATTTCGCGAGTCTTCGCGGCATTCCTGCATTCTTTGTGCAGTGAAACAGATGAGACGAAGCGGCCACTTCGCGATCTAGATTTCTCTGAAACGTATCCCTAACCTCAACGTTCGGTAAAGCGCCAATTCTCAAATCAAGTGATCATACCATCCATAAACACTCACTGAATATAACAACGTAAAGGGAATAAACATAGCGTGCAAACAGGCTCGTGTGGTTAAGGTAACCACCTCATGTGAGACCTTCTGATGAGGAACGCACTGGGCACTGCTGTGCACCTTAGCTCTATGCTACTCGCATTCATAGAGCGCTGAAACATTACCTCACCACTAACCGTACGCCATATCCCCTCGAAACTGAGGTCATCTAAACTCGTGTCTGAACCTAAATGGTCACGAAGTACACCATGCAATGAAAATAACTTGATGCCATGTACATCAGGAGCACCTGACAAAATCGGCGTTGGTTTCGTGCCAAATACCCTGCACCAAACGCTTCTCAAACTTGAGCATGTCGAAAACTCCCTTGGTCTTACACTAAAACCTTCCGTAACAATGCCCATTTACTCCCGTAAGACGGTGTACTACTTCGCGCCAAACATGAAAGCTACAAAAACAACCAAACTTCGGTTCCGCTCAAGAAACGCTACTACTCTTTCAACATTGGCGGTAGCACAAATCTTCACTCGCGACTGACGTGCTCTTATAACAAAGAAAACTCTTTTTACGCAGTCAGCTCACTCTGATGCGACCCCTGTGTCCGTACAATCCTCAACGGCTTAATAAAAAATCACAACTCGTACAACGCTTAACAAAACCAAAAGTAAGAAATTACTCAGCTAAACAAACTCGTCGCGGAGATAACTAAGGAACATTACCTGAAAACAAAAATCAACAAACAAAAATCCTTTCAAGAAATTCCCGTTTCTCATTCTCCAAAAGCCTACAGCTGTCTCACTTCAATCGCACACGGGGCGGTCGCGGTCTTGGCGGATTTTGACGACTCCCGGGACCACAACGTGCACGTGCTACCAGCTGAACTACGCCGTCCCGCTTCATTCGGGATTTCGGCCGGTTCCTCTCAGTTTGGCGGAGGGGACCCCAGGAAAGCGGGGGAAACAATGGCCATGCCATCTTTGTGCTTGCTCCCGCGCGGTGCTTTGCTACTGTGGCCTTTCTTCTAGGACCACTGCGACACTCTTCTCTTCGCAAAGTTGCACACCTCAACCGTGCATTCCGTCGCGGCGATGAACATCTTTGTCCCCTACTTCTCCCCTTTCGCCGTTTACGCCTCACTCTACGCCTGAAAGGACGTTTCGCTGAACTGGCCGATGACCTACCCTTTTTCTCGCGCTGCGGTGTGCCACCTGTCTCGGCCCTTTGCTGTGCCGCACGTGCTAGCTTCTTTATTTTGCGGCGACGTTTGCGGCGGACCTTTCCCTCGCTGCACGGAATTTCGCTCCGGGTTGTGTCATCGGCAGTACAGCTCAAGGCTGTCTGTGCGCCACCTTCTCTGCCACTTTGGCCCGTCGATTTCTCAGCTCTGTTGCCTTGTCGGGCCGATTCACCTGCGCTGACCTGGCTAGAATCTAAAGCTGGGCCCTCCTCAACGACAGAGCCGAAATCCTGACACTTTGCGGCCTCGCTAGGTCTAGGACGCGCCTCGTCTGTCTCAACTCCCGGAAGGTCATTCTCGTGTTGGGGCGCGAGGACAGTCTCCAGCTCCTCGACGACCCTATTAGGGCGGCTGGAACTAGCCTCGGTCCCACCCGGAACGTCCTCCGGAATTCTTTCCGCTTCAGGACCGGCCACGGTCTCGTTCTCTACCTCCTCTTCCCCTCGCACAATCGGAGAAATGCGAACTTGTCTCAGGCGCGATTTCCCTATCCGCGACCTGCCTCTGTTCTTCCTCCGCAGAAGGATCTGTGCGCGTGCCGCACTCGTAGAGATGCGTACCTTGGCTTTGTGGTACCCCACAAAAGGCGGCTTTCTCAGTGACTTTAAGTTGCTCCGAACTCGCCACTTCGCACTTCTCGTGCGCTACACTTTTAGACGGCTGAACATTGCGCCGCATTGCCTCATCCATCGTACTCGAATGTACGGAACTCTCTCTTTACATCGCTTTCGACGCGATCTCTTGCCCTCGGGACGGCTCGCAATGCTAGGGGGCCTCACTCGTACTCTCAGGTACGGAATTCTGTACTTGTGGAGTCGAAGCTCCAAACGGCTGAACTAAGCTATCCTCGCGGTCATCGCCAGTTGGTACCTGTGACTGGACGACATCTGTGACGCTTTCTAAGCTAGTCAGCTTGCTCTGAGAAGTGTCCTGAATTAGTGATTCTCTATCACTGTCATACATGGACCCTTCCTTTTGGCCTTCGAAGTCGGCCTCTCTTTCAAATGCAGAAAAAGTACTGCACTGTTCCCTCTGTATGCACTCTACAGGTAACACAGCCTCGCTGACACACAACGGGCTAGCCAAAGTGGCATTATCAAACTGCGATTGGTCATCGTACTTTCGGCTTTCAAAGTCGGCCGACCTTACAGCACCTAAATGGCTGTGTAATGTACCCTTTTCACTACCAGCTTC
>JALIZH010006375.1:0-94694 GCA_030522465.1 Rhipicephalus appendiculatus | reverse complement strand
GCTGATATGTAGCGTTGTGCTTGCGAGGATGGCAGCCCTGGCTAGTGCTACGTAGATTAACTTCAGCGGATGACGCTCAAGGATACAAATCACGTTGACCACACGTCACGCCTGTATCATAGGAGCCCATATGCAATTGTCGCGCCATCATCATCGCCGTTCATCATCATCATCATTTTCTAGCCCCCCGTGCGGCGCCTCTGGACGACCTCTTGCACCCTCTTCATTGTGAACAAGGGACCCGTCGCGGCCGCGAAACGTCAATATATGTTTGCTTTTCTTTGGAAAAGGCGTGCGCCTATTTTATTTCTTCAACAGATAGTAGCAGTTGCCAAGTGACCTAAGTGTATGTGTTTAACGACGTTTTCCACAGGGAGATCCCAATTGGCCGCAAAAATACGGCTACGGTGCTCGGCTGCTGACCCGCAGGTCACGGGTTCGATCCCGGCCGTGGCGGTTGCATTTGGATGGAGGCGAAATGGTAGAGGCCCGTATACTGTGCGATGTCAGTGCACGGTTACAGAAAACCAGATGGTCAAAATTTCCGGAGCCCTCCACAACGGCGTCTCTCAAAATCATATATCGTAGTTTTGGGACGTAAAACCCCAGATATTATTATTATTATTATTATTATTATTATTATTATTATTATTATTATTATTATTATTATTATTATTATTATTATTATTATTTACACTGCTTCCAGCATCGGAGGAATTGCAGGCTTTCCGCACCACACCTGGTTTCGCACGGCCTCCGTGATCGGCCCACTTGTGACCAAGCGAGGATGTCAAGTGATGACGTCACACCATGATGACGTCACAAATTCTGGCGACATGTGACGTCGTGATGACTTCATTACGTGACGACGTTTCTTTTTGCATCAATCGTGTTAACGCAGCCGACAGTAAACTTTTGCGTTTCATGGGCAATCTAAGGCTTTCGTCTTAAAAAGCCTGGCGCTTTCTACAGCTTACTCCAAAGCCGTTCCCAGCGGTGCCCACACGTAGTATACGAGGCCGCAAGGCGCGACGTCGCTGAAAGGCCCGGCGGTAGCTCATTTTTTTTACGAGCGCTGACCATCGGGCCCCTTCGTTGGTGGCGCTCTCCGGAGAATCCCGATGCGCTTCGACCGGCGCCGTCGAGATGGGATGAGCGGCGAGGAGCTTCACGGTGCTCAACCCAGCTAGCACAACCGTTGTTTAATAGTCATATGCCGTACGACTGGCTTATTTTATGTTTTCTTTTTTTTTTCTGTGCTGCTCTGTCTATAACACTGCCGGGTCCTACAAGTATTGTTTCTTTATACTTGTTTACGAAATACAAACTTGTTTTCTTCCTTTCTTCGCCTTATTTCAGTTCACTTAAACGCCCTTGATATGTGTAACTAGGATAAGCGTGGGCGGTAGCTTTTCTTTTACGAACGGCTAGAAGAAAAACTTCAAGAAAACTTCTCCATGACTGTCTGCCTCGGTGGTACGGTGGTTACGGTGGCCGGCTGCTGACCCACAGGTCACGGGTTCGATCCCGGCCGTCGCGGTTGCATTTCGATGGAGGCGAAATCTTTGAGGCCCATGTACTGTGCGATGTCAGTGCACGTTGACGGTCCCTAAAACACTACGAGTTCGAAGACGAGAGTGGTTTCTCTCTATGAAGAGAGAGGGCGCACAGCTTCGCGTAGCCGCTCGCCCTCTCCCTTCATAGGGAGAGGGCGCGGCGCCGAGTATACACGCTACGCTTTGACGCGCTGCAACGCGTACGTGTCGTCAGGCCTTGCGCGTTGAGCACATGAGGATTCCATGCTTGTCGGCTACACGTTGTTATTTCCGTTTGCACAGTCGGAAATGGACAAGAAGCAAAATCAGTTGGTCGCGCACGATAGTCATGCGAGACAAGGAAGAACGGGTGGGCGACTGCACGGCAAAGCAGGGTAGGAGACAATTCACAACTGATATTCCTCGTATACGGACCATTCGATAGTTTGTACCTTAATTACATCACGTAAATTGCCCTACTGGAGTCAAGAAGTGCGCCGAAAAGACGAGAAACGCCAGTAGAGAATAACGCGCTTATTTTCATTTTGTATTTTCAGAATCGCTGTAGCCCTCCACTATGGCGTGCCATATATAATCACATCGTGGTTTTGTCACGTAAAACCTCAGATATTATTATTATTATTATTATTATTATTATTATTATTATTATTATTATTATTATTATTATTATTATTATTATTATTATTATTATTATTAACTTCTCTATGACTGTGCCTAGAGCAGGCTGGCAGGCAAAAAACTTTATTAGTATCCGGAGGCGGCGCTCGACCCCCCTTGGAGGGGGCGACACCGGTGGGCCACTCCCACGACGGGACGGGGAGGTTAAAATCCACGGCCATGTCGCGGGCCCTCTGGATAGCCCTAAGCTGGTCTCCTTTGTCGTGGCTTGTGGGGAGACAGTTCCAGTCCGCCTCCGTAGAGGGAGACTCACTGCTCTCGCGCGTCTGCGATGCCGTACCACAAAAGCGCCGTGGTTTTCGTTGACGAACCAGTCAAGTTGAAAGCTAGTGGCTATGTCAAGGAGAATGAAAGATCGTTATCACCACCATCTTCAGGTTGAATGAGCCTACTGCAAGACAAAGGCCTCTCCTATGCTATGCCGATCAACCCGGTCATGCGCTCGCTGCCGCCATGTTATGCCCGCGAAATTCTTAATCTCATCTGCCCACCTAATTTCTTGCCTCGCGCGCTTGCCTTCTCTAGCCTTACGAATGAAAGATATAGTTAGACAAGTTGATTACGGGATTGAGATTCAATGAAAGCAATGTTGGTGCTATTAACAACAGATAGACAATATTTGCATGCACATCTTTTAGTTGGCGAAACATTAGCCCCACATTCAGTCGACAGAGGCGTATATAAACCAGTAGCACTAATCAGCGATCGTGATATTTATGAAAATACGCTAGTTGAAGTCAAGTGGCTTAGTGAGACCCTCTGTTAGACTGCGCTGCCTTCAATATCGGCCCGCATTTTAGTCCGAAGCCAGTGTAATCTTAGACAATGTGGTTGGAATACGCGATGGAGTACACTGTATAAAAAAAATACGCCTCTGAATGCGAAAAAATAAAGAAGGATTACATAAAAAATCATGTTTTCTATTTCTGCATACGCGCAAAGTCAATTGTTCCTCCACGCACGCGCGTAGACACTGCCAATCACTACGACGATAAACAACGAAATCTTTTGTCGAAAGTGATCAGTCTGCAGCAAAGATAAGAAAGCAGCTTCAAAAAACCGAATGAAAAAAAAATCACACCATATCCGCGGAGGGAATGATGATGAGTGGGCGAAGCTCCGGAGGTACATCATCAAAGACGTGATGGTGGTTGGTTGCATGTGGTCAAACGATATGCATGTGAGACCATATCGCGATGCCATGTGTTGTATGGCATCGCGATCGTCATCGTGCATCAGCGTCATCGTTACGACGCATAGTGGGTACATTCCATGTGGTGGCATCGCGATCGTCATCGTCATCGCGTCATCGTTATGACGCTGATGTGTTGTATGGCACGCTGACGTGTTGTATGGCACGCTGGCGTGTTGTATGGCACGCTGGCGTGTTGTATGGCATCGCGATCGTCATCGTCATCAGCAGATGGCTACTACTACAAACATGGGACGCACGACCCACGGGATAAGGAGCTTCGCCCCTAAAAAAACTTCAGCGAATATCTGCGAAACGACCAGTCATTCTCAATTACGAAATGTATTTCATCACATGTAGCAAACTCATATACCGTCGGATCCATCATTTCGACATCACTTCAGGGCTCACAGTACTGAAGTACGGTCTCTGAGAGCGAGAGAGATAAATTAAAGAGGGAAGCGTTAACCACGGGAGACCTTCAGTTGGCTACCCTGTCATTAGCAAGAGGAAAGTAGTATGAAACAAGGAAAGAAGAACTTATGACGACGCTACAACTTCATTATGACAATGGCCATGCCACACACACACACACACACACACACACACACACACACACACACACACACACACACACACACACACACACACACACACACACACACACACACACACACACGCACACACACACACACACGGACACACGCACGCACGCACGCACGCACACACACAAACACACACACACACACACACACACACACACACACACACACAGTCAATGTACAATCACAATGAGTCCCTCAGTCATGTTTCTTTAACAAACCGCACCATCGGATTGCTATAACCCCCATCCCCCCATGGAGTAATTTCACCACGTGACCGAAACTTAGGAAGCTCCGCAAATATACAGAACCTCCGAACCACTGAATAAACGTACTTGCAATTCACGCAGACAAATACTCCAGACTACCTCTTTGTAATTCTTTCACGAAATCTTACGTTCTGAACGGCCCACTAACTAGTACAACGAAATGCGTTAACCACGTCTCTCACCCTGTACGAAGGCAGGCCGTCACCAGTGCCCAAAGCTTTTCCAGCGGTCCACGCCAAACTCAACCAAACACGGCATGCTCGGTGCTCACTCCTTTGTTCTGTCTCCTCGATCGTGTTCGTCGCTGAGTCAACATAGAGCACTGAAAGAATTGAACGGGCGACCGGAGCGCCTCTGGCGAGCGAGACGCGTCTCACGAGGTAGTAGTCGTCATGCAGTAGTACATACACATAAAACGCGGAGGGCCGCCGGCCGCCGCCTCGTCTAACAGCGGTGTTCCGTTTCAACAGACTCGCTCTGAACAATTGGCGCCGAACTCTAGAAGGCCATAACGATGAAGCGTGTTCCGTTTCCACAGACGTCTGCGGTTCATTTTTTTTCTCCCGCGTACTCAACGTATACTGTATAGGGCCGAAGTAAGGAGTGGACAAACGACCACATAGGGTTCTAAAAGGTTGGGTTTGTTTTAATCCGTATTTGTGCCTATATTTTATGTAGTTTGTTGCTGGGCTGCTGACCCCAAAGGCGCGGGTTCGACCCCGATCACGGCGGTCGCACTTCGACGGAGATATGATGATATAATAATTGTTGAGGTTTTACGGCCCGAAATCACGATATGATTATGAGGGACTCCGTATCAAAGTGATCCCGAAATTTCGACCAACTGGGATTCTTTACTTTCCACCTGAATCTAACTAAGCACACGGTCCTCAGACGTTTTACCTCCATCGAAATGCGGCCCCCCGCGGCTGGTAGTCGATCCCGCGACCTTCGGGTGAGCAGTCGAGCACCATAACCACTGGACCACTGCTGCGGGTGCCTATACCATCGCTGATACTAGTTATTTAGTAGTAGTACAAGTACTAATGCTAGTTAATGAAAACTAGCAGGTAATGAAGCCAAGAAAAGTATATGGGATGTTAATTGTACTGTTTTGAGCGTGTTCTTATAATTATGATATAGATGTGAAGAAAGTAAAGTGGACGAAAGGACAATTTGCCGCCGGCAGGGACCGAACCTGCAAACTTTGGATTACGCACCGAAGGTTGCAGGTTCGGTCCCTGCCGGCGGCAAATTGTCCTTTCGTCCACTTTACTTTCTTCATATCTATATCCCAGTAAAATTAACATCCCCTATACTTTCCCTGGCTTCATTATCTGTTGATTTTCATTAACGTTGGGTCAAACAAGGAAAAGCACGCTCAAACTTCTCTTCCTTGATTCATTAGCAATACTAGCATATCCCTTGCTTCATTCATTACCAAAATTAGCATTAGCAATATAGTCGAACTCCATCGCATAGCATTAGGTCAAAGGAAGACAGCGTTCAATGACCATAGAAGCAAACCGTGTGAAACGGTTATCATCCCCGCCAAGTATAGAAAGAAAGAAAGAAAGAAAGAAAGAAAGAAAGAAAGAAAGAAAGAAAGAAAGAAAGAAAGAAAAGAAAGAAAGAAAGAAAGAAAGAAAGAAAGAAAGAAAGAAAGAAAGAAAGAAAGAAAGAAAGAAAGAAAGAAAGAAAGAAAGAAAGAAAGAAAGAAAGAAAGAAAGAAAGAAAGAAAGAAAGAAAGAAAGAAAGAAAGAAAGAAAGAAAGAAAGAAAGAAAGAAAGAAAGAAAGAAAGAAAGAAAGAAAGAAAGAAAGAAAGAAAGAAAGAAAGAAAGGAGAATTAACAGGTCCCAACTCCCCACGAAAACCTTCTCGAGCATGCCTACCTAAACTTAGCGCGAGCTCATACCGGAGTTTAAGCTCGCTACGGTCCTTGCACAGAGCGCAACTGGCAACCACAACGCACGGCAGAGCACCACATGGCCCCGCTCACATTTAGAAGAAAAAATAAAAGCAAATAAACGAACAAGAACGTCGGGGTCATGCGTGCCAGGGCAGCTTGGCGGGAAAAACGAACGCAACGCGAGATCGGGCAATCCTATGTACGTATGTACGCGTGCACTATACGCCCCGCAAAGATATCGACACGGTCGGTGTTCTCCCGATTTCCGAGAAATAAAAAAGGCTGGGCGCGCAGGGCACAGCCGTAATCGAATTCAAGAACGATACCAGAGGATGAAAATAAAAACACACACAAAAAAAGAAAAGGGCGCTCCTCACGGATGGGTGAACAGAAAACTCAAGAAGAAAGAAGCGCAAAAAAAAAAAATCATTGGTATATATACATCTGCACAGTCTGTGGCGACCGCCCGCGTATATTCCCGCGCGAGCTGCTCTGGCGGTGTCCTGCTGGCATCGCCGATGCGTCTGAGCAGAGTTTCGGGTCTCACCCATGCGTGGAGGAGGAAGTAACATGTTCGAAACATCCTTAGGGCGTCGACGGCGCCTGTTTCTTTCACGCATTCTTTTTTAAAAAAAAAGCTCTCTGCGTTGTTGTTGTTTTTCTTGCCATATTCTTTTCGCTAATGCGCAGCCTCTCTCCCGTCGGAATGTTGTGTATTTGTATTTTTACCTGTCGACGACAAGCGCAGACGCCGCTTTGCACTTACTTTTTTTCTACCGACGGCACCCTCCCCCCCCTCCTCCTTTCCAGCAGTTTATTTTTCTGAATTATGCACCCAGATTCACTCTTCTCATGATTTTGCTATCTTTTCACTCACTCACTCACTCACTCACTCGCTCACGTCTAACGAGAGAGAGAGAGAGTAAGGCCCGTATTCACAAACCAACCTCATGCTTACCTCGAGTTTTCCTCATCGGTATTAAGCCTTTATTGTGCTTGATGAACAACGTAAACCAGTATTCGTGAACCAGTTTTGTTGTTATCTTTTACCCTGTTACCATTTGCGTGCCCTTGTAACGCATGTAGCGAGTGCAGAAACTTGAGGAAAACGTGACGTAAGGCCAAGGTTGGTTTGTGAATACGGGCCTAAGTCTCTCACAAACACCCCCCCCCCCCCCCTCAGGCACACAAACATACTATCTGTCTCCCTTGCATCTCGGAAAGTCCAACCCTTTCCTCCAATCTCTACTCTCTTTCCCGTTTTGTATACTTTGCTTTTATCTAAGTGTTCTCCGATGCGCGTCACAACGTCACGATAGGCGGGCTGTATACCAGCACCCACCCTTCCAAAGCTTTTCTCCGAAATTCGGCGTTGCCACCATCGCGGTGTATGTAAAAACGTCACGCGCCGTTTGGACGCAGGAACGCTTCGCCCCGCGAGAACAGACGCCGCGCCGCCACAAGTTTGTGGTATAAGCCCCAGGCCCGTAGCCAGAAATATTTTTCGGTGGGGGGGGAGGCACCTGTTCAAAACGTTGAAAACCACCTATTTTCATTCTTTATTCTCGGTAAAACACCCCCCCTCCATCCGAATTTCAGGGGGGGCGGGCCCCTCGCTTCCCCCCCTGGCCACGGGCCTGATAAGCACTACACGTAGCGACCTGAACGGTCACTTGGCGAAAAGAAAAAGTGGCCGTGGGATGAACCGAAACGACACTTTCGTAGTCAGTAAGAGCCAACACTGATTGTGGACATATAATTAGCGAAGGATAGCAAGCAGCAGTTAAAAACGTGACGCTCTGTTACATTGCCCATAGGATCCCCCGCGGCAATCGAAACGTTAATCAATCTTTCTTCCTAATAATAATAATTGCCGGTTTTTTAGGTGCCAAAACTGCGACATGATTTCGAGGCACGCCTTAGTGGAGGGCTCCGAAAATTTCGACCACCTGGGGTTCTTTAACGGGCACCTAAATTTAAGTACACGGGCAGCGCAGCTAGCATTTCGTCTCTATAGAAATGCGACTGCCGCGGCCAGGATCGGACGAACATCTTACACTCTAAGAAAAAGTCGAGTATTTTGGGAGTATTTCTGCTACACAACAATAATAGTCATCTGGCTGGCTCACGTTTCCTCTCTTGAAAACCCAGCTCTCGGCGCATTCCTATCAAGAATGCTATGTCACGCCGATAACGCGCGCGGCGTTCGTGACCGGGAAGTGCCGGGACGGCGGTGATAACGCCAGGAAAGTACGCGGGGTAGATGACGATTATAGTTGTGTAGCAAAAAGACACCCTTTTTACTCGATTATTTCTTAGACGGCTAAGCAGCCTATAGCACCGTAATCACTGTACCGGATTCCTTCTTCTAAAGTGTTATAGTTTTCAGTCGTCGAGGGTTAACTCGCCACGGCAGCCTCGTGGTTATGGTGCTCGACTACTGACCCAGAAGGTCACTGGATCGAATCCCGACCGCGGGGGGCAGCATTTTCGATAGAGGCAAAATCCTAGAGGCCCGCGTACTTAGATTTAAGTGCACGATCAAGAACACCAGATGGTCAAAATTTCCGGAGCCCTCCACTACGGCGTCCCTCATAATCATATCGTGGTTTTGGGACAGAAAACTCCCAATAATTATCATTATTATTCGTCGAGGGTGTCCACGTTATACCGCAAGATCACCTACACTCTTAATCAGATCCTGGTAAAATGCTGGCTTTATCCAGGAAACTAAACGAAAAATGTCCGGTTTCCTGGATATATCTAGTACGTTAAGCGGGACTTCATTAACAGTGTACCTATAGACGCTTTTAAGAGCAGAGAACCCACACGAGGCATGCATGGACGTCAGCGCACAACAATAAACACTTTCGCCGCGGCGTTGGAGGCAAGCCGACGGCTGGTGGAGGCTTCGAGGAGAGCGCGTAACCATGGCAACCTGCTGCAGATGCGGAGGTACCAAGTGTCTCACGCCGTCCATTATATCCCGACCGTGGAAGGGCCTTCCTTTCATTCACGATAGTCGCGCGCCTTTGTTTAGCCCCGAAGGCCGAAGCAAACATCGAGCGGTGCGCGCGGAAGAACGGGGTTGAATCACAGCAGAGAGAGCAAATACGATGCGAGCCGAGAGATGCGGCATAGCGACGCGCAGATGGTCATCTAGTCGTTCGAACGAAGAAGTGAGCACCGGGAGACGACGATACGGCTCGGGAGATTCTTAGCAAACAAGTTTACTCAAACCTCTTTTAACTGCGTACCAGTTTAAGCGACTGCTTTGTCGTCGTCTCAAGTCTCGCGTTGGCGTCATGAAAGTCCCAAGCAGGTCCAAAGCAGAGTAAGAGTGGTAAACCAGACATGCGTCTAGTTTGTTACTGCAAAAGAGTAGCTACTTGGGCTGGTTGGTATTGCATTTTTTGAAGAAATATAGTTTCTTCAAAATAGTTTTTGTGCGCTCTTTCCTATCTGACTCCTTTCTAAAACGTTCTGCGCACTAAGAAACTATATTTCTTCAAAAAATAGGTTTGTTACCCTGCGCTGTGGAAATAATAATTATAGTGGTTTAACATCCCGAAAATCACGCCATGATTATGTGGGACGCCGTAGCGGAGGGCTCCGAAAATTTCGACCGCCTGGGATTTTAATGTGCACCTAAATCTAAGTGCACGGGCCTCAACATCTCGCCTCCATCGAAAATGCGGGCTGCCGCGGCCAGGATTCGACCCCGCGACCTACGGGTCAGCAGCCGAGCACCATAACCACTACACCATCGAGGCGGGTTGCGCAGGGAAAATGAGATTGGGATGAAAAGGAAGAAAAAAAAGGCGCATGAAGGTGCTACCAGGGTAGATCATGTGTTCCTGTCTGTTAGAAGCCTACAATCGACCACTGAGTACAGTTAATTTTAGAAACAGTAGCAATGCCCGCGTCGCTTTGCTGGTGTGCTGCGCGTAGTTGGTTCGAATATTTTTTGCTGTGAAAATGGTCGCAGTACGAACATCGCGTTCGGTGCTAAAACGACCGCGAGAACACAATGTGTTCCACCGTCTCAGCAAACTCAGTATTACATATTGAAAGACATACCTTAAGTTTAGAATGGCAGTACCTCTTTCTCTAAAGCGACTGCCCACTGCCTACTGCATTATGCTACTCAGAACATGGTCGCGAATTCGACTCCCGGCGCCCGCTGCCGCAACGCATTGAAGCGAAATCCAAAAACGTGTACTTACGTATTAGGGTTTAAATGCACATTAGGGAACGCCTAAGGTTCGAAATAAATGTCCATCTCTTCACTGCGGCGCCTCTCACATAGCCCTAATATCCCCCTCGAGTCGTCGGTATCAATCAATCAATCAATCAATCAATCAATCAATCAATCAATCAATCAATCAATCAATCAATCAATCAATCAATCAATCAATCAATCAATGAAACAAACAAACAGACAAGCTGAGGCTCCGTCTTCAATAAGCCAAAGCAATAAAGTCTTTACGTAACACTTGTTGCTGCCCTAGTATTTACATGCTTACTGACATACAAAAAGACACTGCAACAAGCATAAAAAGCATCAAGACGCCCTTTTCAGTTCTGTCTCGAGTGCTTCTATGGTGGTTACGCAGCCTTTTCGCATGCCAGTAAGCCATCCAATGTATACAGATCACTCACTCACTCACTCCTCCTCACTCACTCACTCACTCACTCACTCACTCACTCACTCACTACTCACTCACTCACTCACTCACTCACTCACTCACTCACTCACTCACTCACTCACTCACTCACTCACTCACTCACTCACTCACTCACTCACTCACTCACTCACTCACTCACTCACTCACTCACTCACTCACTCACCACCACTCACTCACTCACTCACTCACTCACTCACTCACTCACTCACTCACTCACTCACTCACTCACTCACTGCGTTTATAACGTATATCATTCCGTCGCGTCGTTGAAAGACTGCGGTCTTGATCCGTCCCGGTTGTTCCTTATTTCCGCGGCAGCGACCCAATCTTCTCGCGAAACCGGTGTCGCAAGACTGGACGCGAAAATAGTGCACCCGCCCACGGCAGTCGCCGCGTGGGAATGGGACACCACTATGTCCTGGTGCGGCCTCAGAAAGATCGCCAACAGAACGGAGGAGAGGTACAGAACGAGCTATCGACATTATAAGAGCGGGACCACTCGAACAACTTCGTAATACGAAGAGCGCGTTACAGTGGCAGCGTATCGAGGAAGCGGAACCAATGTCGCGACCACCGGTTTAGCATTATGCAGTTATTTCACTGCAGCAGAATAGCACGCGTTATTTTCCCTCATCAGAAAACTGACCGTCGGCGTCCCTCGGCGTCAAGACGAGTAATGCAAAAATATCATCATCACGTTTTGTCGTCCCCTTTGTGACGTCATCATGGCATCGCTATGGCGTTCCGCTTTAACGTGCACTGACATCGCTCAGTAGACGGGCCTCCACCATTTCGCCTCCATCGAAATGCGACCGCCGCGGCCGGGATCGAACCCACGACCTTCGGGTCAGCAGTCGAGCACCCTAACCGCTACCCCACCGCGGCGGACAAAGATGAAATATACCCTTCAGGAGCGAATTATACGATGCGCCGTCTCTAAACTGTGTCGAATTCGCACCACGAAATTTCGAGGCGCACCATACTGCCTTCCAAGAAAGCTTAAGAAGAAACAAAAAAATTGTTGGCTCAAAATGCATACGGAATTTGTTTTTGGTTGTATACAGTATCGAGCAAAGAAACTTTTTGACGTTGGTCGTGGGACGTGGCACACCAAACGACCCGTCGAACATAGTAGTGTCTTCACAAAAAGTGATTGGCTGCAGTCATACAGAGCACACTGAGATTAAGTCAAGACACACTGACTATGCGAAAAGGTTCTATTTATCCTATGCGGAATGCACCAGGCTCTTTCTTGCCACCGGTCCAAAGAAGTGGCAAAAACAAGTTGGGCGCACGTATGTGGACATTGCGCCTAAATGAGATATAGAAACGAGCCAGACCGAGCGAAGTCTAGTCTGAATGGTCCTGCCAGAGAAGAAATCGTCCCGGTAAGAAACAAAAAAAAAAAAAAAAAAAAAAAAAAAAAAAAAAAAAAAGCTAAGGGAATACGGTAAGCCATAAAGCGAATCTGCGAAGGAAAACGAGCGAAGAAAAAAAACCTCGGCGCACTTTTTTCTAAAAGTCCACCACCGCACGGGACCGTCAGCTCTCGTTTTAGCTATAAGCGGGAAACTTGGTTAGCGTTTTCTGCACTTGTTTTTGTTTCTCCTTCAGGTCTTTCACGGACGGGGACAAACCGAATACAGACACATCCCCAGACACGGGAAGATTAGCGTTCGCGGTGGCCCTGGCCTCAGAGCTGACGCGCTCGACCGATTATAGCCGACCACTTGAACGGGGTCTAAATGTATGGACGAAAATAAGGAAAGCACGGGGGAAAAAATAGGTAAGCACTATATGCCACGCCGCCACAAATGCGGCCAGCGGTATACCCACGACGAGAAGGTTTCGCGACATACGCTCCCAATCTCGCCAGCCGGCTAACTCTGCGTGAAACACATCGAAAGCTATACCGAATCTGTCGACAGAAAAAAAAAAAAAAAAAAAAAAAAAAAAAAAAAAAAAAAGCGTTCTTTTTAAAATGATATCTTCCTTATGCTCTCCTGTACCCGCATTCTGCAAAGGGTTGCAATCAGTATCTGCGGCCGAATACAAGTACCGGGTTTACTCGCTCATAGTAATAATTTTGTGGGGTTTTATTAGCCAAAACCACGGCGTGATTGTAAGGCATATCGTGACGACGAAGAAAAGAAGTGGGGGTCCACGATTATTTTCAACCACCTGCGGTCCTTCAAAGTGCAACTTAATAAGCCTCTGGCCGGGATCGAACCCGCGACCTTAATATAATAAATTAGTTGGGGTTTTACGTGCAAGTGCAAAAACCACGATATGATTATGAGGTGTGGTATTGGAGCGCTCCGGATCATTTGGCGTTGTTTTACGTGCGCAGGCTTCGCACAGTACACGGGGCCTCTAGCATTTCGCCTTCGTCGAAAATGCGACCGCCGCGGCCGGGATCGAACCTGCGATTTTCGGGCCAGCGGCCGAGCCCCATAACCACGCGCTATATAATCACCGAGGCGGACGAACTCACGAACTTTCGGGTCAACAGCCGAGGCCGTAAAGTTTAGTCACTTATAACCAGCGCTGGTTAGCAATGGCTAAATTTCACTACTGTTGGAGAAATGGTGGCCAATGACGAATACTGTTGGCTAAGATTGACTAACGCTGTTTCTTAAAGATGAATTGCAAATTGCCAAGGTTAATTGAATATAGTGCTATCTAACCCTCGGTGCAAGTGGGCTACAGCGTTATTAAATTATTTCCTTGGACGGTTAGCGTTGGATAACTGATGGTAAAGAGTTCGATAGCGTTGACTAATGTTGGCACTGCAGTTGCTCAGACCGGAACAACGTCTGCACGTTAATTCCAATGAGTTGTCTACCAGTCTTTAATTACTTTTTTTTTTGACTAATGCTGACACAGCTAGCGCGCACTGCGCTACCCTGTGGCAGAAAGCGGCATTTCTTCAGCGATTATTGTCGGCGGGGTGTTGCCGCACAATAGCTCGGTGTTTATGTATACCGTTTTCGAAAAAACGGCACATAATTCGTACGCAAGTACCAAGCGTTTTTTTTCTTTCCCGATTTAACTTTGATTACCTTACTATATATATATTTTTTTTATAATAAGATGTAGTATGAGAGGTTATCAGTCTTGGAACGACCGCTTACTCCTCATCGTGTACAAGGAAAACAAAGGGTTATCGCGGATCATTGTGAAACGCATCCGAAGATGTCGAACAGAGAAAACACAAGACTGCACAAGACTCCGCCATGCCTCAAAACACAACATAAACGGGTTTTCTCAATTCTTGTGGGATTTTACTGCACACCCTACAGCTACTACCGCACAGTCCAAGGAGCACACAATCATTAATATCATATCCTGCTGCACGATAGCGAGCCGCGATGTAGGTGATTTAACAGGAGCCACAATCGAACTATTTAACAATCGCAACAGAAAAAAGGCCGGCACATCAAAGGACGAGGCAGCGCATAACCTTTTTCCTTCTTTTTCGTCTGGGTCACCTGATACCTTCCTTTAAAATTAATCAAAGGTCAGATCTCGCGTTGCCCCTTTCATCTCGGTTACGCGGAAGGCGCGAATTCAGGACAAAAGGACGCAGTGGCAACACCGTTGCATACAACCGAGCGGACACAAGTTCATCGAATGACCACTGCTAATCCTTCAGTCACTGACACAGCACTTAGGAAGCATCAGAGACTAGCATCGATGGGCGAACGGCTTACCATGCACTTAAGAAGTAAGTACCCTCAAGGCAGTCCCTCTTTTATCGAGATAACCTACAAACATACTGCGCAACAATGTGGAGACTAGATATGCTTCTTGGATAAGTAGCTGCTTCCGCAACAAAAAAGCTTAGTTTCCTTATCAGCCAGATGCGATGCAATGGATGATGGAAATAACACTACTGAGGGGTGCTGCAGGTATCAGAGACCCGGGCTCAGGTCTCTCACGACGGGAAAAATTATTCTTTTGTTACTGGTGCAGTACAGAACGCGTCAGCGAATTCACCACTCATTTCCACGTTTCCCACTCCCTCTCATCTTTCTATTCCTTTTTCCCCAATCCCACGAGTAATAGGGTAAAACCAATCGAACACTTTTCTGGTTAACGTTAACCTCTGCCTTTCCGCTTCCTTCCATTCCTCTTCGGACTATGTAGTAAGTGAAGAGAGCCTGCTACTTCAAAAGAAATCGCTTTGTATTGCAGTCGTTCGTACGTTGTTTTTAAATGTCCTGCATTTCGTTGTTTTTGTTTTCAGGGCTTTTCATTCGCTGCCCGCCGCGGCGTAACGCGCGCAGGCTCGCACTCGGTTCGCGCGAGCACTTTCAACCACTAAATGTAACCACAATTATGATAACATCTGGGGTTTTGACGTGACCAAACCACGATATGATTACGAGGCACGCCGTATAGTGGAGGGCTCCGGTAATTTTGACCATCTGGTGCTCTTCAACGTGCACTGGCATCGCGCAGTACACGGGCCACCAGCGTTTCGGCTCCACCTGAATAAGACCGCCGCGGCCGGAATCGAACCCGCGACTTTCGGGTCAGCAGCCGAGTACCGTGACAACAGTGCCACCGAGGCGGACGTAAAGCTAACCAAAAAGCGCGTGGCGTTACACGTCAAACTTCTTGCGTAGCTTCAAGAGCGCTGCACGCTCTAGATGTCTAAATGGCCCGTATTCACAAACCAACCTCGGCCTTACCTCCCGTTTTCCTCAAGTTTCTGTACTCTCTACATGCGTTATAACGCCTCAGAAATGGTAACAGGGTTAAAGATAACAACAAGATTGGTTCATGACTACTGGCCTACTTTGTTCATCAAGCTCAATAAAGGCTTAAGAGCGATGAGGAAAACTAGAAGTAAGCACGAGGTTGGTTTGTGAATACGGGCCTATAAGAATCAGAAATACAAGGATCCATACTGCCTTCCCTACACTGCACGCAAGTGGCGGGGCAAAGGAGTGCAGAGCAATCAGGAGGCGCCCTTTCGGTGGCACAGAATAGCGATGGGCGGGACGATATATCGACTCGGGCTGTTCCGTCGAAATGTCTACGCGGCCGCGCGATGGGGGGCGCGTACAGTCCGGAAATATCCCGGAAAAGAAATGATGAAGGACCACTCGCATTGCCGTTGTGTTGGCCCAGCCAAGAACCAGCGGGCGTGTGTGTGCGTGCGGTGGTTACGGAAGCACGGATAAAAGACGGTAAGCGGCGAACGCGATGACAGAGCGTGCAATCTCTATCGACGTTGGAAAGCCTCCCACGACGCTCAGGTAATGCGCCGCACGGCGCGAGAAGCTGCTGAAAGTGTGCGAAACTGCCGGCAGCTTTTGAATACGAGAAAGGAAGAAGCAGCTGGCTTAACCAAATTTAATATAATCTAGTCCCTTCCATTCTTCTAACGATTATATTCCGTTGCTTATATCGCATTCCATCAGTCGATTCTATTCCATTCTATCCAATCCATTCATTCTTTTCCACACCACTCCATCGATGTAATATATTCTTTTCGATTCGTTGATTCTACTACATTCTACCCAATGATGACAATTCATTCAGTCTATCCATTCTATTCCACTCGGTCAGTAGATTCTATTCCAGTATATTGAATTAATGGACTACATTCCATTCCATCCAATGAATCCATTTAATTCAACCCATCGATTCTAGTCCATTCCTATCCAATTATCGCAATTCATTCAGTCACTCAATTCTATTCCACTCGGTGCGTAGTTTCTACTCCAATTCGTTCAATTAATCGATTATATTCCATTTCATCCAATGAATCCATTTAATTCAAACCACCAATTCTATTCCATTCCATCCAATTATCGCAATTCATTCAGTCTATCGATACTACTCCACTCGGTCCGTAGATTCTATTCCGGCCCATTCAATTAATCGTTTATATTCCATTCCATCCAATAAATACATTTCATTCAACCCATCTATTCTATTCACTGCCGTCCGTCGATTCCATTACATACCATTTCATCCAAGAAAGAAGGCAAAAAATTTCGTTTTTCCGTTAAATTTTGTGCGGTGTTGTTGCTTTTCAACCCAGAGTTTTGCAATAACCGGCGGGTGCTTTCAGTCACGAAGCAATCTTTCAAAGTTCAAAAAAAAAAAAAAGAAAAAGAAAAGAAAAAAAGGGAGCGCAAATACACCATCTCCCGGACTCTCCTGCGACCATCCACGAAATGACTCTTCCCCGTTTTTATATATAGTACATGTCAGCAGTCTGTGTCGCAACGCATTGCTACTAGTAAACCGAAAGAGTGGAAGAAGCCACTCACTTTTTACCGCGTCAGCGGTAAGAACAAGGAGCGTTTTTATACTTTGTCGACAGTGAATTCGGTGACGAGACAATTTTGTACGCCCACATTCGTCCGTGCGCATTGGTGCTTTCGAGCATTTTTATATTTCCATTTCGTTTCTTCTTCAGCCAGTGGAACGAACGCGGGATTTCGGGATAGCCTGCTCAGACGCAGCCAACTTCCCCCCCGCTTACGCGTCTATATAAAACAACATCAATAACCAGCAAGAACCAACATCAAATAAGCAGTATCAGATCTAAGACGCGAATTCGAGCGATACTGCGAATCCTGTCGAGTGCGCAGACACACAGTGTGAGGAAGTGCGCTAATTTGCACATTGTAAGCGCACGCGCCGTCACGATGCTGGGACGATAGCTCGCGTTTTCACTACCACGATCATAAGCGTGCGCAGGGTTTCCCTTCAGGGGGGGCGGGGGGGGGGGGCTAAGGTTTGTTGCAGCGCCCCTCTCCCCTATGAAGTCAATGTATAGGGCCGACTTTGCGCCTCCCCCCCCCCCTCTTAGGTAACTTTGCGGGGCGGCCGCCCCCTCTGCCCCCCCCTCGTGCGCACGCCTATGGCCACGGTTGTTACACCGCCTGGTGGCGCGAGGGTAAATAAAGCGCGGATTCTTCTTTCCATGAATAATCGACGCCGATGCGCCATCCAACTCGTTTTCGCAGGGTCCGGGCCGCCACATGCGCAGAGCGTCGCCGCAAGGCCATACATAATGCATGCCTGCTCTCCTCGGCCCGCGGTATATGACCGCAGTGTAAATACACACACGCACTACACAGCTGAAAAGCAGGCAGGCGACATAGCAGCTTGTCATGCGTCACACGGAGGAAAAAGAGCGCGCAGTGCATAGTTCTATAGAAAAAAAAAAAAGAGTGAAGAACGAGGAAATTCGAGACGTGCAAAATATCCTGACAGTACGTCGCGTCAACGTGGACTACTAAAAGAAACAATAAGGCACGCATACTATACCTATAGGGGACGTATTTCACGCGTATGAGCGCCGTCGCGGCGTGTCTTTTTCTCCATATGCCAGAGATATGAAAGTGATACCCCACACAAGCGCGCGCGCGCACGCACACACACACACACACACACACACACACACACACACACACACACACACACACACACACACACACACACACACACACACACACACACACACACAAACACACACACACACACACACACACACACACACACACACACACACACACACACACAGCACTCGCGGATTCAAGCGCGAAAAATTTAAGACTAAGTACGGCACCCGAAATAAATAAAGTAAGGACCATACTCTCCTTTCCGGCGTCCTCAGTTCGTGTCGTGTCGGCGTATTTTTATTCGAGCACTTACATCAGAGCCAACATTACCTTTCCGGCCAGATTCGTAGCGACATCCTTTTATCTTTATTAAATGATTACCCCACTTATTGCAAATAAGCTCTACGGAATCTCGCAAGGCGGCGGAAAGGTTAAAAAAAGACGAATTTACAACATCCCGTATGCAGCACGAAGCCACAAGAAAAAAAAATACATACGAATTTCTCAGAAACGAACCTTCTTAGTTGCCGAAAAATATGCCCTGGTCCAGGAATCGAACCCGGGACCAACGCCAATATGATGTGTCCGTGTGCTTCAAGTTGTCGATCGATTGGCCAGCGCGCAGCGAACTGCTAACTTCCCGGTTAGCTCTATTGGTAGAGCGACCGTCCCGGAAAGGAATTGGTCCCAGGTTCGATCCCCGCACCAGGACGAATTTTTCGGCACCTAAGAAGCTTTCTTTCTAAGAAATCCGTATGGATTTTCTTGTGGCTTCGTGCTAAAATCGCTTTTTTTTTCTGTCTTTTTTTTTCTATCACATTCCACAATGCTCCCTCCTAACTTTTTCCTTCCTCCATGCCGGGAATCAGAGCTTCGCCCGCGTGCTTACCTGCGCAACAATTCTGTTGCTTCAGGCAAAAGCGACGGTCACGCGTGAAACAATGAAACGCTACAGTGAAAAGCATCAATGAAAAGCAACAATGAAATGTAGCAACGTGAAATGACAAGTTACACCTCGATAAAAGATCACATTTCCGCATCAGACATGGCTGACCGCCGACAACTCCAAGATCGACAGAGCACAAGTTTCATTTTTTTTTTTTTTTTGACGAATGCGCGTACGCATGCGACCAGCGCGCCTTCGAAGGAGTGTTTGTGTACCGCCACATTTCCATACAATCGTCGCCACCGGGTTTTTCGCGAACCAAGCCGCCGCCACCAGGGTTGCCGTTGGGTGGACACGAAAAGGCGCCAGAACTCACGCCAATAGTAGCCAGTGTAGCCGCGTCATTTGATATTATCGCCGAATTTTAGCCAAATAGAACAGAAGCGGTATTATCAACAGAGTCTTTACTATATTGAACAATAAAAATTCGCAGCGTGCGCGTTAACTAAAAGCGGACTGCGGGTCTCTGTGTCCAGTCGGAGTCATCTGCCTCTCATTGCACATTAGCAGCGATTGGCCTGTTCCAGTAGGATATTGATGAATAAACAAAAACATTTTGAATAAGTAAAACCGCAAGTTTAAAAAAGAGCCATGGCGCCAACTGGAAATTTTCGTCACCAACGGGGTCCAAAAGTAGCCAATTTGGCGCAAAGTAGCCACCAACGGCAACCCTGGCCGCCACCGCTACCGAAATCTAACTCATACATTAAAAACTGATATCTCATTTCAGTCCGTGAGTACTGTACTACATGCTATATGCATACTTACATAGACGGCAGATAACGCTGTCCTATTTGTTAACCTGTCAGCCAAGAGATCGAAGAAAGGCTCGGTTTCGGGCGGAACTTCCGGAAACAAGCGAGAAAAGAACACCACAGCAGTAGGCGCCGTCTCATCGATCAATGCGAGAAAGATCCACTCGTTCTCAATCGCACTCACCGGACACTTAAGCTTGCTTCAAGATTTTTCTCAAAGGTCAAGGTTGACACCAAAGTAAAAAGAACGAAGAAGAACGTATACTGAACGATTACAGGAACCAGCGATCTGGACCCCTTTCTAGATTTTCCCTTACCCCTTTTCCTCTTTAAGACATTTTCCTCGAGGAAAGGAATCGATATCATTCAGACCCTCGCCTCACTCCTATCTGACGCAAAAGAACGGACGGCCTCAAAAGCTACACGTACTTACAATGCATGCCTTCACGTTTACGCGTGCCAGGCGGATGTCTAGGGCCGGTGTTGTCGAGAAACGACGTTCACTTAAGAGCCACTTAAAAGGGTTCACTTAAGCCTTGACTTAACATCTCATTAAAAGTAAAAAGAGAAACGGCTTGCAGATGCGGTTCTCGCAGAAGCCCAAAAAAATAAATATTAAGGCAGCCCGCACAATAATATCTGGTCTGAAGGAACTGCGGAGCTAGGCGGCCTGCTTTGTTGCCCTTTATCTTTCTCTTTCTTTCTTCCTCTCTTTCTATCTCTTATCTTTATCTCTGTTTTTCTATCTCTTCTCTGTTTACTTCTATTTTTGTCTTTTTTCCCTCTGTCTATATCTTTTTCTTTCTCGCTCTTTCTATGTGTCTCTTTCTTACGTTTATTTCTCTCTCTCCCTCTCTATCTCGCTTCTTTCTTGCTATCCTGTCTATATCTTTCTGTTTCTTTTATTCTTTCTCTTTCTGTATTCCTTTCACTGAGGCTATGTAGGGCATACAAATTACCCGATAAAACTACTCATAACATGATATGATGAAGCGGCGTGCAAATGAATTATGTTGAAAACTACAGATTCGCACATACATACATACATACATACATACATACATACATACATACATACATACATACATACATACATACATACATACATACATACATACATACATACATACATACATACATACATACATACATACATACATACATACATACATACATACATACATACATACATACATACATACATACATACATACATACATACATACATACATACATACATACATACATACATACATACATACATACATACATACATACATACATACATACATACATACATACATACATACATACATACATACATACATACATACATACATACATACATACATACATACATACATACATAATGCTCAAAAGAGAACAATCATGTTTTTGACCAGTACAATCAGCCGGTCTAGTTTAAGGCTGATTCTGTGCTTAGTTTTATTCTATAGGCTAAGTCCTGATTAGTTCAGGGTGTGCTTCGGTATTTATCTTCATGACCCTTCAATAACGCCGCATGTGAAGAATCATTGAAGGGCGCTCCTTCTGCGCGTCCGCATGCTCGCGTTATGCGCTGCGCTTGAACAGACTTATCGAACCGTGGGAGACGCTTCGTTCTAATTAAGTGCGCCTTCATTGTGTCGAGTCTAATGTGGTCTGTGCGCAACTGCTCGCACAGACGTGGGACGAGAAACCGTGAATGAAGCAAACTCCTTCAACGCAAACTCTGAATAGGTTGTTTACGTATATTTGCGCACGAATAACCTGCGTGCTACTTCGTGCGTTCATGCGATCACTGTGCATGCCACGGGGAGAGGCTCGGCCTTTCTGTCCCGACCTGAGAGCGGCCCGCTGTGCGCTAACGAGCGCCCTAAAGGAACGCAATAAAGTTCTTTCATCCATTCATCCACCACACCTGGAGTAGTTGGCAAGGCGATCAGTTGCGGACTAAGGATGTTTAATCTATGAGTAAAGTTCGCATGTATGTCGACAAAATTATCAAGTAAGTTGACCGATGCAACTTTTTTTCTCTCTCTCTCGTATATCTTACGTACGTTCACGCGAGAACTGTCAATTTCAGCATGAATGAATGTGCGGTGAATGAATGCACGGTGCAGCAATGAACGCTTCGGTGGATATGTTACTGTGGAGTATCTCTATATACGGCAATATGACCGGTATGACAATATCACTGCGTATGTATCAATCGGGAGCGTCAGAGAACTTGATCTTGACAACGAAGCACTTTCAAGATACCGAAATGAGCAAATAAACGGTTGTGGTCAGCAGCTATATGTAGCTGTGCACGAAGTGATGTGTTAGCCCGTATACCGTGGGTAGTCACGGAGAGAAATGTGTGCGTGTGAACGTTCTATTGCAAAGTGAACTCCTGCAAGCGAACTGTCCATTGCCATATTATTTTCTCTATTTGATTCAGTTTGGTACATGCTTTTTTCTTCACTTGTTGATTTTTGGCTTCGGGTAACCTCTTTTTCTTTTCTTTTTCTTTCTTCTTCTTCTTCTTCTTCTTCTTTATTATTTATTTATTTATTTTTTTTTTGAGCTGCGGAACTTACAGAAATTGAGTAGCCGAGGGGATATAAACATAAACCTCTCTGCAGCAAGCCAGTTATAGAACAGAACAGAACAGAACAGAACAAAACAGAAACACTCGTTATAAAGTTTTACCATCCTGACCTAGCCGCCACGGCAAGGCGGGATATAAAGAACAGTTCAAAGCTATACTCCAAACGGGAATTTCCTTTTCGCGAGCCACAGTGGTTGGGCTGTACCGAATCGGCAAACGCTTGTAACAGATCTGGCGCGGAAACATTTTTTTTATAAATTGTCACATTCAACATGTTATCCAAAAACTTCGAAAAAACATTTTTGGTCCTATAGCCTGGCTGGCTAGAGTCGGGACCAATGGTTAGACATACCGCATAAATCGGCAAACGGTACCAACAGTGACAGACGGTACAGGCATAAGTATACATATACTAGATTACACAATGCACTTTTAGAGAGAGAGAATAAGGGTAGAAATAACGAAAATCCCATGGATTATTTTTCAAGCTATACCACTATCCCATTAACATAAAACGCTTCATGGCTGCAGAAAAGTTATCTGCTGCTTTCACGTCGGTCGGTATAGCATTCCAAATAAGAGCGCCATGAAATTCTATTAGCCGCCGACCGTAGACATTTTTTAAGCAACCGGTAAATTAAAGCAATTGTTCGTTGCAGCTCTTGTGCTGGGCGCCGGTAACTTAAAGGTGCTTAGTGGTAGAGGGTCGTCATGTTTTATTACTCTGTGTCTTATATCCGAAATGCTTATTACGTGAACAGAGTCGAGCGGAAGTACGCGCATGCGTTGGGACATCGATGATAGGAGAGCACCACCTATGCGTGCTAGCATCAAATTAACTATTCTTTATGCAATGCCATCAATATTGCCCTCCTAAGTCTCGTCTCTCAGCGTATCGAGTCGCATTACTTTCTTTATGTCCTCATATTCGGAGGAAGTGCGGCTTTTCGCATCCAGCCGTGGCCCGACATGAGCCGATCATCGCTCAATCGCGAAATAAAGCTATACGCATCGACGCTTTCGAGCACTCGGGGAGCATCTATCGTGTGAAAGTGAATTCTCTCTCTCTCTTTCTCTCGCTCTCCTCTCTGACGTATCTAGCTCGACCAGTTGTATCTAGAGCATCACCACACTTGGCCGCCGATGCCGACGCTCCGTCAATGCACGCCGCACGCCCGCACAAGAAACCACGAAAAAAACCTACAAACAAACCGTAATAGCCATACCCGAGGGGAAAGAAGTCGTCATCAGTAACGTCCGAAGCGCCGCGGATCTAGATACAAGATCCACCCCAGAGAAGAAAAAAAGAAAAAGAAAAAGATCGCCACATCGACGCCAGACTGTGAACAAAGACCACATACACGGCGAAGGAGGCGGCAGCGAGATGCTAAAAGGTGGCTATAGCAGCGCCTCAAGGCGTCCAATTATGGAAGTTTCGGTGGCGATGTCGGCGCAGTTGTTCTTTTCGTTTGTGTCGTTTCTCCTTTACGTCGCCGCCTCCATTACTTCGCGTGCCGGCTGTTTTCCTCTCCCACGCTCTCCCCTCTCCACCTCTCTCCTCCCCCCAAAAGCCCTCGGATGTGGAGTCCTCCTTTTGTGTCATGTCTTCTTTGTGTCGACGCCTCCTCCGCGTCATCACTTCTGTCTCTCTTCCTCTCCACTCCGGCCCATCCTCCTCACCCCACACCCAAAGCTCTCGAATGTGGAGCGCCGGACACCGATTCTTTTCTTCCGTCCAGCGGAATCGGAAGAAGAGCTAACTCTTTTCCACTCCGGAGCGCGGATGAAAGACTTCTTCCGCAGGAAGACGCCAGAGAAATCCTTTGTAGAGAGCACGCGGACCCAGGAAGAGAACGGAATGAGAAGAATGAATGGGTCGAGAAAGAAGGAAAAAAAAGGAGAATCATAGCAAGTAACGAAGAAGAAGAAGAGGAAAGGAACAGTCTGCGAAGAACGTGCCACACAAAACGCTTGACCAGCCCATTTACCTTCTATCATTCTCTCTCTTTCCGCTATTTTTACCCTTACTTTTTCGTTCAGTTCATCGCTGCCCTCCAAGTGCCCTACCTCGCTTTTTCCTTGTATAAGCGAGAGATTGCTACAGCCCATACAGAGCTGCTTTCTTGCGGTGGCATCCCAGCAGATTGCTTGAGCTCACACCTCAAAGGAGAGAGAGCCGGCGCCCGAAACGAATGCGGTGGCCACCACGCGGCGCGAGCATCGGCGTTCTAATGAAAGCGACGAGCGAGTGCGTATAATGTGGGGGGAGCGAACGACAGGGGATGCAACGCAACAGGAACAAACCGAAGTGACGGTGGCATCAGAAAAAGAAAAATAATTATTTATCAGTAGCTATTTCGCGGTAAACGCGAGAGAAATGTATTGCATTACCATCAATTACCAAAAGATTACTTTCATTCAATTACCTTGACCACCCGTTCTACTAGAGCTACGAGAGCAAGGACGGCAGGCTTCACACAAAGCCATACACTGCTACCTCTTTTTGAAGCCCGTAATGCTAATGCATTAAAAATATAGGAGCGACCGCGAACACGTAAAGCACGGTAAACGTCACCAATGACAGGCGGACATCACAAAATGGAGAGACGGACTTGAAGGCATAGGCGTTGGCAGCGTTCTCTATTTGAGGAGGGGGGGGGGGGGTGGCTCAGTTTTACCGCAGCGCGAAATCGTGGCAACTACTGCAAGCCTGCCTTCGCTACAACGGCACGGCCAGCTACGACCGCTCGATACATGATAACAGATTCCACAACACACCACTTCATACACAACGCCGGTCATAAATCATACATCTAACACACGAACACACGCAAAGAATTATGCCTTAAGGGCAAGTCTATTCGTCGTAAGAGAAAGAAGAAAAAAAATCAGCATATCGCGGCAAGAATTGCGCAGTAGAGCACCACTGATAGCGTGAAAGGAAGAAGAAAAACGCCAGGAAGGAAATATGATCGCAAGGATGAGAGTACATGATCTAAAAAAAAATTTGAAAAAGGCGCAGGTGCTTCCTTTTCGCTTTCATGGTCCATCGCTGCATAGTGGTGGTAGGGCAACACGATTGCACGCAGGGCTAATGAAAAGAAAGAAAGAAAGAAAGAAAGAAAGAAAGAAAGAAAGAAAGAAAGAAAGAAAGAAAGAAAGAAAGAAAGAAAGAAAGAAAGAAAGAAAGAAAGAAAGAAAGAAAGAAAGAAAGAAAGAAAGAAAGAAAGAAAGAAAGAAAGAAAGAAAGAAAGAAAGAAAGAAAGAAAGAAAGAAAGAAAGAAAGAGAAACAGGGGCCGCCACAGACTTCGGTAAGCCCTGGCTGCCTGCAGCCTGCAGGCCAGGAGCCGACAAGCGCTAAATGGGTTCTAGGGAGGTCGGCGCGAGAAAATGCAAATAAGCCGGGACACGCGCGCACAGGCGCCAACGGAAAGGCAGCAAAAAAAAAAAAGAAAGAAAGGAGATGAAGAAGACCAGAAGTGCCCCGAGCACTATTCCAAATTGTCCGTCCGGTGTTGTTCTTCCTATAGCGTGGCATATACCAGCGGCTATGGCTTTCGGAGGCCGGACTGAGACCAGCCTGGCCGAGCCAGAGGTTGAGCTCGCTATATAGCCCAATTTTGCTCTTTGTCTCGGTCATTAATATCGACCCATTGTTGCCAGGAGAAGGACTGCGTGCACGGGCGGACAACGAAAGGAAAAAAAAAAGGAGATAAGGTTAACCCAGATAGAACGTGAAGTAGCGTTCTCGTGGAACAGGGTTAAGCGTAATAAAGCGGGAAGGCACATAAACCGTAATTCCATGTACGTGCCAGGTGTGCACCTCTTGTCTCAATACAGTAAACGCGAAATTACTTTGTTGTTGTTGTTGTTGGCGCTGTTGTTGTCGCTGTTGTCGTTGTTCTTGGTGTTGCGGTTGCTGTTGCTGTAGTTGTCGTTGTTCTTCCTGTTGTTGTTGTTGTTGTCGCCATCGTCGTCGTTGTTGTTGTTGTTGTTGCTGTTAGAGGTGTTCTGTTTCGTACTTTTGATATCGATATTCGCTCGACCGGATAGTACTATGTACGGTAAAACCACGCATGTTCGTAGCTCTAATCGTCTAGTTTACGATAATTTAAGGCGAACGCCTCAGGTACCTCATCAAACCGGAAGAGTGACCGTCGGCATCAACACGAAAGACCCAATAGTCACCTGATCATAGATTACGGCTTCATGACGTCACGTCACGCGATCAAGCCGTAATGTATTATCGTAAAGAGTCTGTTCGGAATTCCTCACAGACAGAGCGTACAGAGCTCGGCCTCACGCGCAACCACACATTCCAGTGCAATGTGCCAGACGACAGACGGCGCTGCGATCGCAGCACGACAGCGCCGTCAAGTGAACGGCTCATATGCTTCAGATGATCTCTGTACCTTATTATCTCTCTTATTTTTCTGTCTCCCCTTACCCCTTCCCCAGTGCAGAGTAGCCAACCAGATATTTGTTTTTCCGGTTAACCTCCCTGCCTTTCCGCATCCCATCTCTGTCTCTCTCTCTGTACCGACTACATATTGATCACCACGTGGAGTGTTATGTAACTTACAGTGAGCACCCAAAGATTAAAAACCAAGAGACATAACAAAACTGAATATTTTTGCTGGTTCGGTATACATATTCCCGGGCTGTTCTAAAACGTGCTTGAACTACATGTACTGTGCAGTTTGACCAAATACAGTCACGAATTCCCGAGAAATTTAAAGTTTTCTAGACCTAGTGGTCTCCAAACTTTTGACGGCGACTGCACACATAAGGCGGCGCGCCTTCCAATCAAAACCCGTACAACAAAGGATTCAGAGCCGCGCCAGCCTTCCTTCAATTACGACACGGCACCTTAAGACACTTCTGTATGCATAACAAATCACAACACTCTGAATGGGGAAGGACGAGGATAGCGAATTCTACTCGCAGATCATAACTGGCATACGCCGCTTGATCAACGCTCCCTTTCAAACGCGCTCGAGGGCACAGAACATGGCCTAACTTTTTAAATTAAGGGACGGACCAACGATTCACGGCTCAGTTCTGTCCTCCGTTCCGCATATTGGGAGACAAATCAGTTCGCTTCGCAAGCGCCGGCCCCCGGAAAATGAGCTTGACAAAGGAGAACGTTCGCATAAGAAAAGCGCGCATAACGAAAATGACTCTTATTTCGAAACGCGAGACGATATGCCTTCGGAAAATATAGAGATATATTTCATTCTTCGCTTTATATACGCAGCGCCCTTCGGGCGACAAGCGGTCTCGCTTTTATTACTCGACGCCGAATCGAAATCCATTTCACCGTTTGATATCTTAATGTCCTCGTTGTCGAAATTCGGGGGAACAGTGATTGCCCTCGACGAAAATTGCGCCCCGCGAACTCGAATAAAACTAGAGTCGGCGCGACTGCCGAACCGACTTCGAATTCGCTCTCTAACGGGAGCTCTTTAACGAACCCCCCCCAAAAAAGACTTCGCGTGCTATTCTAATAGTTCGATGCCGTATGGTATTTCAAATAAATATTCGACGTATATCACCATCCAATATCGAACAGTGTTCTTCGAAAGGTTTATTATAAAAGAAATTGTATTCCTACTTACTAAATGTCTAGGTTTATATTTTTTAAGGAATATCGTTTGTCATGCAGTTTTTGTCTTTCCTTTAACTGATTTTCTCTTGTTCAATTGGATCGCTAGCTTTCCCGTAACGTTGCTGTTATCGCTGATGAACTTGTTTTTATTGGTGATCTTTGACAGCAGGTCCTCCTACCGCCTGCTATCGGGCCACTTTCTGTACGTTTATTCTGCATAGCGTTTTGCACTATCATTTGAAGTGAACTTTATTTGGTTTGTTATACACGAAGACAATATATAATATAGAAGCATTGCTTGATAATTATATGTGAGACATACGGAAACACTGGAATGACATGCGTCAATGTTTCGGCAGGTAATTCGAGCCCGAGCTGGGAGCTCTTGAAGACTTCCTGTGCTTATCTTCATTTTAAATGTCACGTCTTCGTGCTTTCTCCCATCTGTGAGTTCCTATGTTGTCGAAATGTTACAATGCTTCTAAATTAGGCTAAGAATGGTTGTTCCTCCGATTTCAACTCCGCAATATAAACATTGCATTATGTGCGCTTACGAATACAAGTTGGTTCAGTTATTATACGTTTCTTCACCGTGTTTCGTTACGTTCCTTCGTTGTAAAAATGCTCAGACTTGTAGCTGGTCTTTTTGCTGTTTGCAGAGTTCTAACTTCTTTTCGCGAACTCCAGCTGCACTATTGCATACGTATTTTGGGTATGTGCTCTTGCTTATGCTGCTAAATCGCAAAAGTGTTTCTTTCAGAGAGGAGAAAGCTATATATAATTAAACTGCAAGATTTTTCCACTTAGCCACCTTCATCATTATTATGATTAAAATCAAAAATACTTAATGAAGGCAGTGGTGTCACCACTCGGCAACTATATGCCGCGCAAATTATCCCCGTTTCATACGCGCACGCTATGTACAGGGTTGTCCACATGTAATGTGAACACCACATTGGTATTGAAGACCTAACAAAAGCTTATGCTTAACACACAATTAAGAAACTTATTATTGAGTTTATTGACAGCATCATATTACGTCTTATAACGGATATTTTCTTCGTGAGATACAGTAAACATTCTAATTTTACCGGCTTGAATACTAATGACGCGTTCACCTCAGATGTGGTCTACACTGTAGAACATAATTAAGGGGCACGCAATAACGTCATCGAGGTCAGCATACTGTAGTATAGCCGGCCCCCGGTGAAAGCTGCGCGTTATCTAGATCTTCCTTTCGAGCAGCGCAATCGGATATTGTGAACAGAGCGACAATATTACCTACATGAAGTCATGTAAATACATGTATACTCATGATAACTTAAGGTAGGCGTACAGACCTGGACACAAGATATCAAGCCGAACACAAACGCCGTCTTTATCTCTCTTCTTTTGTGTCCGTGTGCGCACGCGTACCTTCCTCTATCATAAGCTCTTCGCAACTAGCTCAACGTCCTGTCGTTCTAAGCATATATAGTTACTCACAGTATTCGACGCTCCTCCATTTTGCGCAGCGCCTGGTCGCGCTGGAGCACCTGCATGATGGCCTCACGCTCGGCGAGCGTCAGGTTGCTCAAGTCCAAATCCATGGCACGCGGGTCGATGATGCCGCCTCTCCCGAACCCGCCGCCGAACGTCAAAGCTCCGCCGCTGGCGCCGGGCCCACCGGCGTCTGCGGCCGTCATGAACACTCGACCGGCGAACACCGGCCGCTGCTGCTGCTGCAAGCGAGCGGGACGAGGCCAGGCCCGATCGGCGGCCGCGACGACACCACCACCACCGCCGCCGGCTGAAGACGCGCCCCAGGCCGGCTTGCGGTCCGCATCGGGGCCACGCCCGTGCTGGGGGCCCCACGAGCCGTCGTCGCTGTTACCACAAGCAGCCACGCGAGCGCCGCAACCAACTGCCACGCGCACGACCGCAGACGCCGCTAGCGAGGGTGCCGCTAGGCAGCCGGACGGGGCGCAACCGCCGAGGCGACACTCCAGACTTTGGGTCCCGGCAGAGGTGCACGACTCCGTTCAACCGCTGAACTCCTCCCGACGTCCTCTAGGCTTTGCGGAATGAGAAGCAAGCGCGATCACGACACACACTACACACACCGTGCCCCAGCTACAATCCTGGAGGCCGACGGACTTCCAGAAGATGACTTGGCAGCAGGTCTGCAGCACTGGCCTGTAGTAGGCCCAGAAGGAAACACGACACACAACACCGACTGCACAATCCTGAGAGCCGTTTAACTGCGATGACAGGTAGAGGGTCTCCGGCACTCAATATGACGAGCAAAGGGGATCCTGAACACGACGACGACCACACCACACCGTCGCCGATGATGAGATTCGGCGAGCCCCACAATTTTTTTACCAACTCACGACACTTACCACCACAACACGCTAGTAGCACACCCTGGTGCTCCTCTTCGTGATCCACGCAGGAATGCGAGTTTTCACGTCAAGATGACTGCCAGGTCTGGTTCCAGGCGAGGCACTCTGGGCTCTCTCTTCGTGAAAGAATGATCTTCGTTTGTTGGAGTAGTTACGCGCGGTGACTTCAATAACACAGACGATTTAAGCGCCTCAGATGAGGGAGTACATCGCGAGGCAGCCGCAAGGCGAGTTATATCCGCTCAGACGTCGGGCACACACGGTAGTAGTACATCCACCGCAGGTCATGAAGGCGACGAAGATCCACCGGACGAACACCGCGAAGGCACACTCCAAGTAAGCGCGCACCACAACCACCAACTGTTGTCAACAGCAGCACCACAATAACAACAACAAAACAATTTGGAGGAGAGAGAGAGAGAAACCGTCGGGCGGAATCCCAATTTAGAGCGATTCACAGACGTCGCCTTGACGAAGAAGAAAAAAAAAGTGAGCCTCTAGTCTCGCAGCCTTCGCCTTAAAGTTCCGGTTCAAAACGTGGCGATGTATAGGAGCGAAGCTCTTTTGACTCGCTTGTCGGTCGCTCCTCTTCCGCCAGGTTTATCGGGGAAAGTCAGATAATCTCTATTTACGAGCTTCCGTGTATATAACCCTGTGCGTTCCTTATACGTCGTATCGTGCGGAGCGGTTCGAAGACAGGTTCAACGGCTTTTCTCATTTGCATATCATAGCAGCGCCGAGAAAAAAAGAGTACACCCCGTGCACCAAGAAGACAGAAAGACAGCGTTACGTCTACTAGTCACAAACCGGACACTTGTCTAGGAATAATCCGGCCGTCGAGTTGCCCGCGAGTCGCAGTTATCGAAACGTGTACAGGTGAGAGCTTCAGGCTTGTTCGCTGGCGAAAAAAAAGAGCGGTTAAGCGTTACCGTTAAGAAACGCCTTGATAACTTCCTCTTTCGAACCCCAGGTGGCGTCGCTCAGTCGAATCAGATTGCAGGCCACACGAATGCGTTTGGCACGTCGAAGGCTTTCGGCGTAAGTTGGTTAAAAACATAAAAAGACGAGCCGAAGGCACGGAGTTTGAAGTTTTCACTAGATGCGGAGGCGGCGGTACGGCTTAGCCCTGCCACCGGCGATACGCCGCTGCATCGCACCTGGAACACAGTGGATCGGTGGGTCGAGGCATCACGGCTTCAGAGGCGCTTTACCAGCGGCAGGTGTGCCACCGGCGCTCACCTGCACAAAAAACAAAATGACAGGCATCATGATTAGAAGGGCCATCGGGAAAAAAGTAACGTGTCGAACAGATTACATACAGCAGGGCCAGATGGCTTGCTGCATGAGACGCAGAGAGACACAACAGAAAAACAGCTAGAATCCTTTAGCTTCCTTCGCGGGCATTCTGAATTGTCCTAGCAACTGAAATGGCATGAAATAATTCATATTAGAGCTACTCAGACGTGCAAGGCTCGGCGATCACCTAGGATTCTTTCAGAAGGACACGAAAGAGACGGATTAGAGAGTGTCAGTGAATCACACTCCTGCAGTAAAGAGACATAGTCTAATCGCGAGAATATGCAAGCTTGGGGCTGTCAGCCACAGACTAATGTCAGATTGCGAGGCCAGCTTCCCAAAGTTCTGGCAGCAAAAACGCCATGGCGTCACGACTATCACACCACGACTCGAAATGCCGCCACTATCGAAAAATTTGACAATTCAGCCGGATCTGGCGATGTGCCGAATGTCCACACAGAGCTTTCATCATCATCATCAACTACAACAACAACAACAACAACAACAACAACAACAACAATAATAATAATAATAATAATAATAATAATAATAATAATAATAATAATAATAATAATAATAGATGGGGTTTTAGGTCCCAAAACCACGATATGATTATGAGGGACCCTGTGGTGGAGGGCTCCCGGGAATTTCGACCATCTGGTGTTCTTTAACCTGCACTGATATCGCACAGTAAACGGCCCTCTATACCATTTCACCTTCACCGAAATGCGACGGCCGCGACCGGGATCGAACCCGCGACCTTCGGGTGAGCAGCCGAGCACCGTAACCATGGCGGACCTCCTCCACATTAACTAACGTAGGAAGTTCCCCGGGCGGCAAGTACGAGCTCAAGTCAAACTGACAAAATAGAATCCGCGTCGGATGTGCGCAACCGAATCCCGACAGGCGCCGACCAGGTAAACAAAGGACCCGATTTCAATTCGCCGGGAAAGCGTTTATATAAACGGTTCAAGCGCGTTCGCCTTCTTCCTTAAACGTATATATACTACTACGCTGGGCTGTTCCCGACACGCAGTTGCGCTCGCTTCTAATTTAAAATACTCTGCAAGAAACAGTTGACACCAAAACAACAACAAAAATACCAGAATACGTCAACAGCGTTCTCTGCTGAGACCGCCTGCCGCCTACATCCATTTCCCAGCTTCGAAACCGGACTCGCACTCAGTGAAGCCGTCGATAACAGAGCACTTGCTCAAGATGTATACGTTTTCCCGTTGCACCCTCGCGTCAACGGCAAACGCGTATGTACGGAGGCAGTGCGACGTTGCAAGCGAATTCATTCGGAGGAAATGGACCCGATTCTTTCGTTCTTCCTTCGCGTTTCCTTTCGATAAGTACGCGATGTTTACGAGACGCTCACGCACTCGGTGGCACCCGCCACTCATTTTTTTCGCGCTCGTATAAATACAAGCAACTACAGAACTGAAGAAATTGTACGGAAACACATTCGGACGTGCAATCAGTGCATTCGTAAGGAAGACAAACGCGCTTAATCGCAATGTAAAGTTACGTTAAGGAAACTCACTTTTATCTTCACGCGATTACATTATATAGAGAACTTCTCAAAATGTAAAAAAAATAAAAAAAATAAAAAAAAAACCCTCAGGCGCCTTTGCTCTGTCGGGAAAATAAGGCAAGCGAAGCTTCGAGTACAGGTGCCTGACGTGCTACTTTTCCTTCTTTCTTTCTTTCTTTCTTTCTTTCTTTCTTTCTTTCTTTCTTTCTTTCTTTCTTTCTTTCTTTCTTTCTTTCTTTCTTTCTTTCTTTCTTTCTTTCTTTCTTTCTTTCTTTCTTTCTTTCTTTTTCTTTCTTTCTTTCTTTCTTTCTTTCTTTCTTTCTTTCTTTCTTTCTTTCTTTCTTTCTTTCTTTCTTTCTTTCTTTCCATCGCATTGTGCAATGCTCTCTCCTAAGTGTTGCCTTTCCTCCATGCCGGGAACTGGACCTTCATCCACGTACTCTGCAGCGCAGCACTTCAGTTGCTACGGGCAACAAGGACGGTCGTGCGTTCATATCCGCGCAACGATTAAATGCGAGCAACGTGAAGTGACATGTCACCTCAAGAACACATTCGGATCGCTATATCAGAAACGACTGATCGCAAACAAACTCGCGATCGACAGAGCATCAATTATAGGAAAACGGCGCAAACAAATACGCACGAGACCGGTGCATCTTCAAACGCCGCATTGGTTAACGCTCGCCGACTACGGGTTTGTTGCGCACGATGACGCCGAAATCTGCGAGCTTACAGAAGCTCGCAGAGAGAAGCGGTCAATACGCATTTGGTTCGCTATAGAATGCTTCGCATTTATTATAGTTCAATATTCGAACGTGGAGATGCCTTGCGACGGTGGAGATGTTAGTAGAGTATTTTAGTCCGACCAGGTGTTCCGGTAACGCAAAGACGGAGCGTAATACCCAGTAGCGTGTGCCGTAGCTGCCACCGCGTTAAGTGGAGCAATCTAGGGAGATGAAAAACAACTAACAAACACGTAATTCATATCCTCCTCCGAGATCACAAAAGCGCCAATCGCTAAGCTTACAGCTTTGATTATTTGGAGTATGTCTCTCGAAAACGGTGCCGAAACAACAGAAATACTTTGCTGTCGAAGCTTCTGGGTATGCATCTAAAGCAAATAAAAGCATCATTTCGGAGCTAGCGAGCTACAGTGCGCACAACGGCTCCTTCTTTGATAGATTCGAGGAGTACGGTAACCGCTTTCGGCGGCGCGGGCATGTTTTCCGGGGCGCGCGCATGCGCAGTTCACACCCGGTATTTTGGTAAACGCAAAGCATTTTGCGTATAGCGCTGTATCGGACAGAATAAAAACCTCTACTGACGTGTTTCTAAGCTTCGTTTAGAAACACAGTCAGTAACGTACCTCATGTAACAGTGTCAATGTAACAGTCAGTTAAATGCTTAAGAAGAAGGAGAAATAGGCATGGAGGTTAACCAGTCCAGGACGACCGGTTCGCTACCCTGCACAAGGGAACAGGATGTGGGAGATTGAAAGATGCAGAGGAAAGAGAGAGAAAGACAGCGTATAACACAGCACACACACAGTCAGTCACAGTCCGTCACTCTTGCGTGGTACGCGACGTTATTGTCACAGCCGCTTGTCCAAGGCCAGTTTTTCTTAAAAACCTCAGCGGCTCCTTAGTCGCCTTCAGCTGCGATGTCTTCTGTCGATGACATTTAAGAATAGTTTCAGCAGACAGTGCTGGAACGGACGCCGGTGACTGTCTCTGAACATTATATACCGGACAGTCGCACAGGATGTGGATTCACGAAATCTTATTCATTTCGCATTGGAATGGCCGACAACGCTCCTTTGCGATGCCTTTCGTTACGAGAAAACGTGAAATGCTTAATGTGTCAGTGTTTCTTACTGGCTGTGTTTAGAAACACAGCCAGTAAGACACAATGACACATTAATCACACTGATACATTACACTGAAACACTTACCGCCTGTGTTTCAGTGTAATGTATCATTGTATCAGTGCAATGTATCAGTGTAATGTATCAGTGTAACGTATGATCAGTGTATCAGTGTAATGTATCAGTGTAATGTATCAGTGTTTCTAAGCTTAGAAGCACAGCTAAGCTTAGAAACCCAGGCGGTAAGTGTTTCAGTGTAATGTATAAGTGTCACTAATGTATCAGTGTTTCTTACCGACTGTGTTTAGAAACACAGCCAGTAAGAAACACTGGTGCATTAAGTACAGTCGCAGGAACGCACTTAGTGCCAGGGAAACAAAAAAGACCGAGTATGAGGTTGCAAATTCTTGCGTTCTTTTCCTTCTGAGCTCGCGACCTTGCATTCGCGAAGAATTACAGCACGGGAAGAGCTTGTTTGCCATTTATTAGAAAACACGACGCATATACAAGCTCGCAAGAACTTATCTTGAGACGCGAAACGAAAGAACAAGAAAATAACAAAGGCGACCCAGTGCGCAGCAGTCGCGAACTAAGCCGCAGTCGAGCGAAAAACAACGCTTCCCGGCGTCCGCGTGCACTGCGCGACAAGCGACCGCCGAGGGGCAGTTTATTATTATTACTTTTTTTCCTCGAGTATTATCGAGCCGAGGAGCGGAAAGAACGTATCGCGGCGAACAGGCGACACCGAGTCTCGCCAACAAGCGTATAAAGAAAAGGGACCTTTGCATGGTTTGAGACTTCCGGCCAGCAAAACGACTCGAGTGCGACCCTTTAGATGTTGCGCTTTCTTGTGTATTAAGTCTACGCTGCTTTATCGCAAACGAACGCAGGTCTACCATCGTGAACGCGCCGGAATGACTGTTCTTCTTTGTTTCTCGACATTTTTCTTTTAGTCGAGCGTAGCTGAGGCGTACCTGCGTGTCAGAGAAGTCGTGTTAACGCGCGATCGATTATTGGGTTTCGATTGTGCGCGGGTGCCACTCCGTAGTGACCACAACTAAATAGAGAGAGAGAGAGAAACATATGGTACCGTGACACTCGGTCACCACTGCAGTGTTTAGGTTGTCTTGCACTAAGAGATATTACAGTGATCATTCCATTTTCCTATCACTCTATGTGCGCTGCACTTGAATATGCGTTCTTGCTGTGATGATCTCGACTGAAATTGGCAACATCGTTTCAATAAATGAATGAATAAATATTCCTGCAAATATAATATCGACATACACTCATGCTCACTCACTTGTTTTTTGTCATTGTTTTTGTTTTCGGCTAGGCATTCTCCGAACTCACCAAATACGTACTCACTCACTCACACTCACTCACTCACTCACTCACTCACTCTGCTCACTCACTCACTCACTCACTCACTCACTCACTCACTCACTCACTCACTCACTCACTCACTCACTCACTCACTCACTCACTCACTCACTCACTCACTCACTCACTCACTCACTCACTCACTCACTCACTCACTCACTCACTCACTCACTCACTCACTCACTCACTCACTCACTCACTCACTCACTCACTCACTCCACTCACTCACTCACTCACTCACTCACTCACTCACTCACTCACTCACTCACTGAGCATTTCATAAGGACCCATCGCATTCCCGGAGAACTCACTCGCTCAATCAGTAACTAAGCTCCCCCACTGACAATCCCCCCAAGGTCCCACAGGCCACAGCTTACGTCGACAGACAGTCTCTTTGACAAACAGTATGAGGTAAGTTTGCTCGCGCTGTAGTCCTCGCTCACCGACAATCAGTGTGACGTCTCAAAATTCTCGTGCTCATAGGCGTGCGCACGGGAGGGGCAAGGGGGCGAGAAGGGGGGGGGCGCAAAGTCAGCCTTATACATTGGTAAAGTAGTGTCTTTTGACTCTGCTGGACGAGCTGCGTGGTTTACTTTGTGCTCTGAGCGATAGCGAGAGCACAAGTTTTGACAGTATTAGCAGCAGCGATGTCGACGAACCGTATGTGCTCTATGAAATGATGTTTAAAGAAATGTTTCCTGACCTGCTTTGCGCACGCCTGAAGGGGAACCCTGCGCACGCTTATGCTCATGCTCCCTTATACATTCCCCTCAGACAACTCGAAGACGAAAGCCATCTTTTTCTTAGTCGATTGTAATGACCCCCCCCCCCCCCCTTCCGAAAGCTGTACGTGGTTTTACACTGGCTCACGGATAATTATGGCTATAGCAGCGCAAACAACACGGACGAAGAAAAAGACAAAGCGAGTTGTTTGCGCTGCTTGTTAGCGGTGCTTTAGCTATAACGCTACCATACAAACTAGCCCAGTTGACCTCCGGGATCGGCGCACCTTGACCAATTGACAATGTCACGTGATTACGTCTTCAAGTGACGTCGCTTGATGCGACCTCACGGTGACGTCATGAAGACGTCACAAACTTTGGCGATCTCTGAAATCGTAATTGTGTCACCTGACGACGTCATCTCGTGATGACGATTTTTTTTATCACTCGTGTTTGACGCCGCCCACGGCCACGGTCAGTTTTGGCGTCTGATGAGGCATCCAAGTTTCTGGCTTTAAAAGGTGAGCGCGCGTGGCGGCAATTGCACGCATGACTGTGTTCGTGTGTGTGTGCGTGTGCGCGCCGACCTTGGTCAATGACCAGCGAACGGCGCCCAGTCGCAGACAGCACGCGCGACGACCCCTTCGCGTCGTCCCAGATGGCAACGCAGCGGCGCCGTACGGGACGCTGCGCGTCCCTCATCAAGATTCACAGCGCGACGCCGGCGACGACGACGATGGCATCGCGACGGGCGCATGAAGGAACGGCGTGCCGTGCTTCCTGCACGGTCGGCGATTACGAGAGCAACGTGAGGACAAATGCATAGCCAAGGAATTCTGGGTATTTTCCTTCGGCCATCCGTAGAAATTCGCCTTAATACGCAAGCCTATAACTCAATTGATCGTTCGAATTTGGAAGGACAGATAGCCACTATTTTCGAAGATGTCCAAAGTTAAGAAAGAAAAGTCTTCATGTTATCAACAAACCTTAACACGCCTTGGGAATCAAACTTAATTATCTCTCACTCTCTCTATTTGCGGCAACAAGTGATGTAACGACCCTGCTGCTTTAATATAGCTCTGCGCTTTCGTCCTGGTCAAGTCGCTCGATCTTCAGCTCTGGGTTCGTTGTGTCCCAAATCTCAATGTCCGTAAAACGTTTGCGGGCTTCCCCATTATGGAGCCGTCAGTACAATGACCTCCAAGATCGACATATCAATGGCGAAAGCCTTGGATGGCCTCATCAAACGCGAAAAGTGGCGTCACTGTGATGTCACACATACATCAATATAATAATAATTTATTTATTTCAGACACAGAGTGAGTCTTGGATGGCAAGGCTAAAGGCAGACCATTGTCTGCCTAACTAAGGCCTTGTCACCCATACATTGCTCCAATAGTGCGGCAGCATACATTGACGGCATACAACGTGGCGACATACAACATGGCGACATACAACATGGCGTCATATGACAGCGCGATCGCATGACATCATCGGGTGGTCATAGGTGAGATGATCCTGGAGGCAATGCAAAACCACGTGAGGTGCAGTGCAGAGAGCTTCATGAATACAATAGGCTGAGAAGAAAAAAAGTAAGGAAGGAGGAAAAGAACATGGCTGTTGCTTTCGCGTCGTCTTGGGTGAATGCATAAGGAACCACGTGGCTTTTATTGTAACCCACAGGGCGCTATCACATCGACGTGAGTTTGGACACTACGTGTACATTTTCCTTGTTTTTTTATTTATTGCCTTCCGAGGAGTTACTCTGGTGCATTGCGGTAAAGTTTGGCAGATGGCCAGAAGGAAGCAATGTCCAGAACTCCTGGACACGCGGGAAAGCCTATGAGGCGACTAGAAAGCCAGCAGGTTTAGCACAAATCACGCCCTGTAAACACAAGAGAGAAACGAAGAAGGAAAAAGGGTTGGCGCCTTGTCGTTAAGCGATGTTTTTCTTTGTAAGCTTCTCCGTGGTTTTGCCGAAGACGACGCCGCTATTGGAGAGACTTCTATTTACACACTTGCAGTTTTATACTCACCATAGTTTTCCCCTGAACAGTCTCTTAACCCACTGCCGGTTTGCCCTTCCTTTACTTGAACTCATTTCCAGACTTAGCTTCCGGTCACAGCCCAGCTAAGGAACGTCTCTTCGGTAACTGCGGTCAGAAATGATTGTCCGGATCGTGGAACATCATACATTCTAACGGCACTGGGAGTTGCGTTAACTCATGCTCTCCCTCTCCTCATTTTTGCCTCCTCCTCCCCCTCCCCTTTGTGTATCCCCTTTGTGTAGGGTAACAAACTGGACATAGTCTAGTCAACCTACTTGAAAGACGTTGTGCAAGGTTACAAGCACAAATAAAAAAAAGAAGGTACACAAAATGGCTGCAGATCCACGAAGTGAATGCTGATGATGGGGCGAAGCAGTGTGCATCGGATCATGAATCGTGGCCTTGTATTTTGTTCTTGTTAACCTTTTGTTCTGTCATATATGCTTTCATTGATGGGTGGTTAAATGTCGGTGTTTGCACGGCGTTGTGGCCTTTTATTTTGCTTGTTTTTTTAAGCCATATGCGCTGTGTACGCTCTGTAGACGGTATTGCGCACAGATGTTTCGCACCTGCGCTTCGACTAGGGACGCGGCGAGCCTCGACGACAACGGTTTTCGTGAGAGCCTAAGGAGCTTCACCTCTAAAAGAACGCCATAAACAGACTGGAAAGAGCCCACTGTAGAAGGAATGAAGCTTTACAATGTATACGGTATGTTAGGCCAGTTAGTGCAAAGCTACTTGAAGAACGTGGCGCAAGGGATAGTATTCCGTCCTTTGACCCTTCTTTCTTCTACTCGTTAATAACCTTGCGCGACATCTTTCAAGCAGCTATGCACCAACTAACCCAACATAGCGCACTGTTTAGCCCACCTCCCTGCATTTCCTGTATCCCCCCCCCCCCCCTTTTTTTTCTCTACGAAATGTGGCTGAAAGTGGCCCCAGGAACCGCATGCCACGTTCCTGGGGCCACTTTCAGCTACATTTCGTAGAGTGGCCCCGGGAACGTATGCCACATCGCAACAGCCAAGTGGAATGGGGTAGGTAGCCGTCACCAAGCAATTGTCACAACTCCTGTATGTATTTTTCTATTTCAATAATAAAAAAAATAAAAAAAACGCAAGCCACGCCTTGCGCACCGGATCATTGAGTGGAATACGAACATCGGAAGGAGCTTCGCTCCATGGATTTCACAAGCGATCGAATGCAACGGATGTGCTGCCCGTTGTTTGTATACACATTCGTGTCTTTGTTTTGCCTCGCCAGCCTTTCCGTCAAAAGAGCTAACGTCATCGTATAAGAGAATACAATCGCGTTCAGTCACCGACATACACTCCATAAAAACGCGAGCCGGAGGGGATAAGAAAGGGGGGGGCGAGAGGGGGAGTAAGGAGGCGTAGTTGGAGGGGAGGAGTAGACTGGCACAATGAACAGATCGACCGGAGGAGCGCTATGGCAGCGCGGCTTGCAAAGACGGGAGCACCCGGAGCACGTCCACAAGACGTGGCCTCCATATGCCATGCTCCCGCTTATCTCATTAAAACGCAGGCTCCCGCGTCAGCCATACCCGCGCGTGGATCAGTCTTTCGTTTTGCTTTGTTTTCCGCGCACAAAAGTGAATTCCCCGCAATATATTCCGTCAGAGTATAATAAGGCAGCACGGGCGCTTTCGGGAACCGCGATCCCGAGGCTCTATGACGGAGGTTCATTCGACCTTGAACGACTACCGTAGGAGCTGAGTCTGAACTGAAGTAAAGTGGTGTACTGAGCGAGCTGGTTTATATACGCGGCAAAACTTAGCACGTGGAAAACAGGGCACAGGGAAGAAGACACGGGAAAGGCGCTGACTGAAAACTGATCGATGTTTATTGAAAAGAAAACCCGCTTCTTATGTTGGCAATAACGTGAAAAAAAAAAAAAAAACAGCCAAAGATATGCCTTTACGTGAACATCCGTGAACGAAACAAAATAAACAAAAATTTTTTAACACGCGTGAAAAACATGTCACTACAGCGACACACTACAGAATCACTACAGCCGAGTCTGTTTATATAAAAGTTTGGTGCGCATCTTTGCACTGGGACAGCACGTCTGTAAGAGTCCACTGATTGAACTGTTCGTCTGAGTGCACACTGATTGATTATACAGAGCTCGAGAGCTGGAGGACGAACGGCAGTCGTCACCGCCGCCTAAGAGCCCTTCTGCGTTCAAATGCTTGTCAATGTGTTCCAATTACCTAGATAATTAGTAAAAGTGATTAAAAATTAAGCAAGACACAGCGTGGCTAACCTTAGCCGCGGTACCGCATAGTAAATAGCAGTCAACGCCGCCGAAGCCACGCAAGTTGTGCGGTACCGCAATATAGTCGTCTCACTCCGTGCACTTTGCAATGCGGTTTATTCTTGTTATGCGACGCCTTTATGTGCAATAAATACTTTCAGTAGTACAACTACCACCCGTCGACGTAAGTTTATACGTTGAATCAGGCATTATTAGTGTGTTTTCGTGCTTCCAATGCGCTAGGCTGTATGTTTCGTCGCGAGCACTCGCGGCGTGCTAAGGCCCCGCGCTAAAAGGATAAACGCGTCACTCCACTCAGTTCCATCGTAAAAAAAATTACACCATCTCCCGCTAAAGGGAACCATGTGTACATGTGAAGCAGCGGGTGCTAACGCTTACACTGGCGGCGGCGTTGACGCTGGCGCTCATCGCAGCGTTGCGCAGGAGAGAAAACTGGGGAGGCGCAGAGCACGCAGTGATGGAGCGGTGTTTCCTACTGGAACATGTCAATCGCTGCTAATGGGCAATGAGAGACAGAAAACTCCGACTGGACACAGAGACCCGCAGTCCGCTTTTAGTTAACGCACACGCTGCGAATTTTTATTGTTCAACAACGCACAGGAGAAATCTCCCACCGGCACCACCTTGCAGGTCAAGATCCAGTGTCCATATATGCGGGGTGGCCAGTGAACGGTTGTGCAGCGCGAGCAGTCGGTTTTTTCAACCAAGAAACTCGCTAGCAGACGCTGCCTGCGTCGGCGTCGCGAAGCGAGAGAGGGGGGGAGCGTAGGAGAGGAGAGAGAGGGGGGGGGACGCACATGCGCAGTGGGAGTGTGGACGCCGCGGGACAGGGATGCCCTAGAGGAGAGAGGGGGGGAGCGTAGGAGAGGAGAGAGAGGAGGGACGCGCATGCGCAGTGGGAGTGTGGACGCCGCGGGCAGAGATGCCTAGAGGAGAGAGGGGGGGAGCGTAGGAGGGAAGAGAGGAGGAGAGGCGCATGTGCAGTGAGGGTGTGGTTGCCGCGGGGAGGGAATGCCTAGAGGAAAGGGGAGAGAAGGTTTTTATTTTTTTTTGAAAGGGTTTGCGCATGCGCAGTAAGGGAGGCCACGCGGCACACCACCACCACCGGATTAAGCTTCGCCATAAGATGCTTCACATCTAATACAGGTTCACATACGAGGCGCCTTGGATGTAATAACTTTTCGACGTATGGTGCTTAACGCTACGTCGAATTGCATGAAGCATATATCTATACCTTTTTCTTGTAAAATGGAAATCTTTCATCCCTCTAGCGCTCATGGCGCGCCGCATAGCGCATGCGAAACGAAATACGCGTAGCGCGCAATATAAGTATTCGCGCTCCACCGTAGACACAAATGTCCACTTCTTATTCTGCCACGAAAATTTACGTGACAGAATATGCAGCGAGGTGGATAAAAGAGACTGTCAAGGATCGCCATGAAGGCGTATTCTCGCCCGTTATGCCACCATTAACGCGCGCAAATATTATTGGCGACAACCAGGAGCGGAGCCACAACCTAAGAATGCTAAGATCAACCCTAAGAACAGCCGAAGAGAGGAATAGATATGTAAGTGAGTAATTGTGCACAATTGCATCATTTAAACGGATATCCGGCGGAGCTTACTTAAAATCAATTAAACTTGAAAAGAGACAGCTCAACTGAACGCATATATTGAGTGCCACGGACAGCGGCGAAGAGTCCGTACAAGCGTAACAAAATGATGTCTGAAACAAGAGATCGTTCAACTGTACAGACTCTTCATGTCTCATCTGTAGGCGTTATGGCTTACACATAACGTACAAGCCAAAGCATAGATGCAGTCGCAAAGAAATGGAGACATAGACAGGATGACAGACAATCACCCAAAAGCCCTCCCAGCCAGCAACTTGGCGGTCACGCGCAAACTCTCGCAGATCGTGCTTTGGAAGGCAAGCTGCGCGTGCATTTCACCGCTTTTTTTTTTTTCGCTGCGTCGCCACGACAGTTGATGATGCAGTGTACAAATGGCGTGGGAACACAACATCAGACGTTTCGTCCACCACGCAGACGGGTCGTCACGAACACCGTAGGGAGCAGCCGGTCGTTTCGCCCACTCTTTGTATGTACGTAGCACGTATCATGACGTGGTTTTGTCGACCGTGAGGAAGATATAGGACCACCCGGCGTTCGTACGGCCAGCGCGTGCACCCCGGAGAAGCGATATACCTAAACCATTGCCTTCTAGACTAGATGCCTGCCGCATGAAGAAAAAAACCAGCTGCCGAACCCTCTCCCTATTTTCCTTTCAATTAGTGTCGGTCGCTAGCGCCACATCTGGCGGACGCTGCAACAATTCAACATCTTGCATAGCCTCCGAAATGGCCGTGTACAGTTGCTGATCTCGAAGCACTCTCGATTGGGCGCGCCCCCATGGGCCGCGGACAAAAAAGACTTAGCAGATGACGTCATGATAGTGTCGGTCGCGAGCGCCACCTCGCTCCGTCTGTTCGAAACTCACAGGCAGGCTGGTTCCGCTGGAAGCTCCAAGGGAAGCTCGAGCCACTCCTCGGGCGTATAGTAAAGGAGGCAATGCCTAAACGAACCTATACTCCGTCCAGCACCGTTCTCTATCTCTCCGTTTCATATACGAGATGCAACGATGCCAGGAGTTCGGTCAGCAAAATGTGCAAGTCCGCGCGTCTCGCGCTTGGATTTCGTCGTTGTAAACGCGGCCTCCGCGATCAGCTCCGGCTGCGCGCTACCGGAACTGATCGCGGAGGCCATTCTGCGAAAACAAAGAGACGCTAAGCGATCCAGAACTATCGACTGACAACCGCAAAAAAAAAAAAATAACGGGTCTCGCTTATTTCTAAGGCACGAATCATCATCATCAGGCAAGAACGCATCTACTAGAACAAGTCTCGCTAGCTTCCATCGCGTTGAACCTGATGTATGAAACGGAGCGTGACCCTTCAAAAGAATGAGACACAATGTCGCATAAAGGGCGTGCATGTCCGAGTGAAAAGAAAACGAAGCCTGCAAAGAAATGAACGGCGACACCAAAAGAAAAACCAATAAAGTGTTAATCATAGCGGTAACAATTTGGATTGACGAATGGCTTTACTTATTACAGTACACCGAACACCCTTGCACGCTGTGTGGAAAGCTCAGAGGCCGAAGAGCTTAGTGTCTCTTACACTTTCTTTCGTTCCTTCTTTTTCCTTCTTCTTCTCCTTTCCTTCTTTCTTCCTTTCTTTCTTTTTCTTTCACGCGTCTGGTCACTACCGAGTTCCGGGCGCCAGCAACTAGGAAGCGTTCGTTAACGATCTCAGTTTGTCTGGCGCGCCTGCGTTGTGCCCGCGAGGCGAAAATGAAAAGTGAGAGAGCCCGGCACCCGCACTGTAAAGGAGGATTCCGAACGCTTTTCCGTTGTTTGTGGGGAGGCTCGACTGAGGCAGTGTCCGAGCACCTGCCAGCTAGAGCGGTGGTATGTACCGTTCCGTAGACGGCACGCGCATAACGTTGCTTTCAAAAACTTCCCGTCGCGCTCGCGCGCCCGCGGCTATGGCTATCTTCACATACGGTCCGTACATTGAGGCCCACCGCATTGTATATCCAAAAGAGCATGCTTAAGGAAAGAAAGAAAGAAAGAAAGAAAGAAAGAAAGAAAGAAAGAAAGAAAGAAAGAAAGAAAGAAAGAAAGAAAGAAAGAAAGAAAGAAAGAAAGAAAGAAAGAAAGAAAGAAAGAAAGAAAGAAAGAAAGAAAGAAAATTCTGTAACCTCTCGCGTTCAAAGAGTGCGGGTGGTCCGAGCTTTGACAGGAGGATCGTGCTGAAAAAACGTGCGGTGTTCGTCCGTCCGCTAGTACCGACGGTGATAAGACGCAAGTTCGCAAGTCTCACTTATTGTACTTATTGTTGTTTTATTGCCACGAAAAGCGGTCTCAGCGAAGGCTGAAGGTTACCAAAAAGGAAGGGGTAACAGCAATACACGTATTACGCTGAACTTCAACGTCGCAATTTATACATACAAAAAAGAAATACGGTTCAAATAAGTGATAATATTATTGTTAGGGTTCTCCATGCCAAAACCACGATACGATTACGAAAGACGGTTATGAAAGCTCTGGAAATATCGATCACCGGGGGGTTCTTTAAAGTGCCCCCCAAAATCTAAGCACACAGGCCTCGAGCACTTGGCTCCATCGAAATGCGACACACACACACACACACACACACACACACACACACACACACACACACACACACACATATATATATATATATATATATATATATATATATATATATATATATATATATATATATATATATATATATATATATATATATATATATATATATATACACGAACGAAGTCAAGATTTATAGACACCGCCATGTGCTGCATAGGTGCCTGTTGCTCCGCCTCAAAACCCCCTCACAAGCGTAAAAGTTTACTCGGCGCCCCAGTATGCACAATCGTGAAGCGAGCGATGAAACGCAAGGTTGCCGCCTGCAGCTCGAGCCTGCATGCGGGGTGCGCAGGAAACACTTCCGACAGGAGCTTCCGGCGCCGCATGCCATGGAGTGCTCAACCACAGGGTTTCCCGCAATATTTACTAGAGGAAACTGCGGCGTTGCGATCGTTCAGCCACCGTGGCAATGAAGGGTAGTACGCGGATTCGCCTGGCCGTCGCGTGCTTGCGGCTTCGATCGGACTTGTGGTTTTGTCAAGTGTCGTGTTTTGGCTTTCGTTTCGGATATTGGAATGGCTCGACGTGAACCTCGTGAGCTCATTTGAACTGGTCAGCGTAAAAGGGTCAAGGTGGTGCAGTGGGACTGCTGAACTTTTGCTAACTTCGTCTCGCGATAAAGCGGCTGAAGGCCACGCGGGGAGCTTAGGCAAATCCATGCACTACCCATAATTCTAATGCCGGCTGAAGCGTCATACGTTGCGGCTTCCATTGACACTGGCGCCAGATTTCCCTTTGATGTTTTATTATGAAGCTCTATGGGCCCGACATACGGCCTCAATGCCCGCGCACTTCGTCTATCGAGAGCTACGTGGGTCTTTTAACGTCCCACACAGCCCACCGAGCATGAGTGATCGAAGGGGGGAGTGGGAGGAAGGAGCTCGAACACTGCGTTTCCCCTACCCCACTGCACGAAGCTACGGCCCTCTGGGGAGGCAGGAATGGGATTCGAAAGAGAGTGGAGGGGAGGGGTCAACAACCTTTCCCCGAAATATTTCAATTTTTCATTTGTTTAGTATACAGACGCGCACACGAACATACATAACGTATGGCTAAACCTCTGTCCCGACGATCTTCAGGTGAAACGTGATACGCCTGAAGTCCTGCGTTCACTACTATCGAACGCAGCCGTCTAGTTTAAGCTCACGTGATTTTTATGTTCCTTTCTTTCTATCTCTCTATCTTTTCATCCCTCATTCCCCTTCCCCCAGTGTAGGATAGCAAACCGGACGCTCGTCTGGTTGACCTTCCTGCCTTTCCTTACTCTTCCTCCTCCTCCTCCTCCTCCTCCCTCTACAAACGAAAAAGATTTCTGGCTGTGCCCCTGGAGGCAGGGGACCTAAATAGTATTTACAGATCGTCGATTTCTCAAGTCGAATGCCCGCCGGCGTTTCAGTCAACTATAACAAGCTTGCATCAAAAGGCGCAGCACATGCTACACTACGGCTACACTACGTCTTCTAAAGTTTAGAGGAAAGACACACACGGTCGTCAAGAGAGCAAGCAAGCGTTAACGCTAACAACCTCGCGGTACGAAAATTAAAGGATCGACGACTAAAACAGAAAAGCTTGGAAATAGAGAGATGTAGTATAGTAAACCTACTCGCATGTACACTGAGGACGAAAAACGAAAAAAATGGACGACAAAAACAGAGAAATTGAACAGATAGAAAGAGAGAGAGAAAGAATTGCTGCAGTACAGTATAAACCCACTCACATGTACACTGACAACACAGGAGACACACATGGGAAAGGAGGAAAGAGAGAGAGAGAAGCAGTAGGAGGAGGGGATCTTCGACCTGCAGGGGCTTTCAACGCGAAAAACCTGCCTCCAGTACACGCAATACCGCGCAAGAAAGCGTGCGGCGATGCAGAAAGCAAAAGTGTTCGATGTGAGAGTGCGGAAAAAACGGCAGGAGGGCACGACAGCATGGTCGACTTCGTGAGCTAATGCAGCGAACAGTGCCGACGCGAGAAGGAAAAAAATGGAAGAAAAAAGCAACAACGAGGAGGACAGGAACAGCGGAAAAAAAAAAAAGATGCGACAGGCCTTGAAAACAGCCCCGAGGTGCACCCGGAAAATCGATGCAGTGAAGTAGCAGCCTTTCGCGCACAGCAAGAGGAGTCCGTGACCCTCTGCACTCTTTCTGTACGCGTGTACCCCCCATCGCAATCACGGATGCACCACCTGTTCAAATAAATCCCGGGATTCCGCGCACATGCAAAACCAAGATTTCATTACTATGTACAGCGTGTTGCGGAGGTAGTGCTTTGGGCTAGTTCATTTTAAATTTACCGTGGTGAAAACGTTCGCCTAGGTCGTTTCTGTGCCCTATATCCTGCTTCGCGCTGTACCGCTTTATCCCGGACGAAATATCATCTGGAGATCTTTAAAAGGCGCAGATAAATCTAAGCGGGCGAACATTTTCTCGCATTTAACCCCACTCGAAACGCTGCCGGGAATCGAACCCTCGACCTCTGGCTCCGCAAGAAACACCATATAGCCTTTAGCTCTACCGCGCGGGATCAAGGGTGGACCTCACACACAACTTCACGTAGGCTAAGGTAGATAACGTAAATGGAATTCCGCGATGCCATGACATCCAACTGCAACTAGAACGTGCACACACGCTGCGTGGTTATGTTGATCGATTGTACGGACACGTCTCAGTTGAGAACGCTGTCGTTAATTACCGGCAGATACAAAGAAGCTCTCAAATTCTAGCTCTGGATACCCCACAGAGGATAATGGAAATTCGCTCCATGTACATCTGCGTCGGCGGCTAAATCTGCTTATACCGACTATAATAAGTACGTACATATGGTTGGATAACTGGTTTTGATATCGAGTTTTAGCGGCGAACCACCATGGTCAATCAAAATGAACATTATTATACATATACTTTTGGTGTTCAAAGCGTGTGACGTATGTTACATATGCAGTGGCTAGACAACTTAAACGCAGCATTCGAAGGACATGGCTGCCAGGCTCTTATTGTGCCTCCAGTGACGTTAAAGACACCGAGAGAGTGAGAGAGAATGTGGATAAATAGGAGGAGAAACAGAGGTAGGGTCAAATACAAGCCTAGCGATATTCTCTAGGTTTTCTAGCCCAGCTGTTCTGGCGCACTGCGACTGCAAGTGGTCCAAGAAACAAAGAAAAACAGCATCCGCTACTCTTTCAGTTCATGCGCATGCGCGGAACGGTCCAGCGCACGTCGGCGAAACTTATCGCGCGCTACCGTCTTCTTTCTCATTTACTATGCGTTCGTCTGGCTGTGGTAGATGTATAGATCGGGTTTACTGACAGTCGGGGTAGCTCGGAGCACACGGACAAGGACGTTAGCCAGAGACGACGCCTGGAGTTGCTCTCCCAGGCAAAGGGTTATTTACGCGGAGAAAGCGCCCTCTTGCCACTGACAAGAAAAAGAGAAACGAACATCAGACTTCCTCGACTGTCCACAGACTGTCATTGATCGTTCGCGAGCGGCCGTAAACATTCTACGTCCACTGCGCATACAAACAAGTTTTATCGCACGAATTAAAGTACAGGGCCACACGAACGTGCACAAGTGAAACTACTTATGACGCTGAACGCTACTTATGACGCTGAAGCTACTTAAAAGACGCTAAACATGCACGCACAAGACAAGAAAAAATGCGGAAACGAACAAACAAACACGAAACAGGGGCAGACTGCGGTGCAAGACAACAGTGTCTCGCTTCAGTTACTTCGCCTTGCGCTTCCCTGCTTTGCATACATATATTTTAGCTTCCTAAAACAACGACAACACGGATACATTTACCGCAACATCAGGCTTCAGTAAACAAACAGTGCGCGGTGTACCGACAAGTTTGCTCGGACGAGGCGAATCCGAAGAAGAGTGCATGGACTTGAAATTAATAGGCAAAGACGGGTACGTCATCTTTCATTTATAACGACGCTGAAAAACACACAAAGCAGCAACGAGGTGATAATATAGAAGTGAATGCGGTAATGGAAAGTACTCGGCCTAGCTCCGGAGGAGAGATTGGGGTTACAGAGTATTCCCGCTACCACCATCTATTTACTTTCTCCGTCCAGAAGAAAGCGCCATGGTTTTCCGTGCCGCTACCGAAATATTATACACACTTTGCGGTCTTCAACTACCAGCAATGCGCGAGTCAGCAATGACTCAACCTCCCTGGCAGGTCAACGTGTTCAACGCACAGTTAAATCAGTTAGTATAGAGAACATCGTACGTAACTTAATATACAACCGCATCTTATGCGTCTTATTACAAACACTTGGTGTAAGCCTTGGCGTAAACGTCTTTTATAAAAAAGACGCCTCTTCAATACGTTAACCCCTTGCAGCAGGAGAATTCGCTTGCGAAAGGTCCAAGTAACACTTTATTATTATTATTATTATTATTATTATTATTATTATTATTATTATTATTATTATTATTATTATTATTATTATTATTATTATTATTGAGGCATTGGTTCAATATTAGTGTAATATCACGGGTATCTGTCTTTTTTTTTACGAAAATATTTTCGTTATAACCAGCATTTGAAGTGACCGGTGTTGCCCAGCCACCATCACTAATTTTCTTCCAGAAATGAAGGTCCCTTTCGAGCTGTGCGCGCCAGCGGGTCCACGCGCTAATTTGCATTTAAAAGAATCTAGCCTCCGGCCGTATGTCGTGTCCGTATGTCGATGTCGCCTGATTCGGAAAAGCCCCTCCAGAGAGCGTGATGGCGAGAGACAGAGAAAGATAATAGTCACAGAGGGGCTAACCAGATGCTATAGTATTCGGTTTGCTGCTCTGCACTTAGATGGGGAAATAGGGTCCGGAAAGAGGGCGAAGAAAGATGATTAAACCGAAGAAAAAAAATAGACAGACGCGCACAGGAAGCGCGTTCCAATTAGAGTCGTTCCACAAAGGCCGTTGGATCGCAGGAAGCGCAGTAGCGCTCGTACGGCTCCCTCTTCGAGGAAAAAAACAAAAATATCAATCCCACCCAATAGGCCATAGACGTAACGCTCTTGCTTTACGTTCAGCACCGCCTCTTTGTGAGATCGCAATTGGCGAGAGAAGATGAACGATAATCAAATAGAAAATGAAATTATCCGCTCGAGTCCGCCACGGTGGTACCAGTGGCTAAGGTGCTCGGCTGCTGACCCGAAGGTCGCGGGTTCGATCCCGGCCGCGGCGGTCGCATTACGGCAGAGGCGAAATGGTAGAGGCTCGTGTACTGTGCGATATCAGTGCACGTTAAAGAACACCAGATGGTCCAAATTTCCGGAGCCCTCCACTACGGCGTCTCTCATAATCATATCGTGGTTTTGGGACGTAAAATCCCCAGCTATTATTATTATTACAAATCATTCGCGCGCGCTCAGATTACATCACGGTGCGCGTCATGTAGGCGAGCTTTAATAATAGATGCACCCGGATGAAATATGATCACGAGACTCTCAGAAAATGATTCCCGACCTGCCGGCAAACACAAACGTGAAAAGAACGATCATGGTTTTCCGACACATCTACACCCACGTGTAGCGCTTGAAAATTAATAAATCAAGTTTATGTAGATTCAACGCTCAAGACGAAAAACCCACGCGAAGGAAAATTTTTCGTGAACCAGTTAACCAGCTGCTGTTAAACCTAAACGCGGTGGCTCGTTAGAACGGTTGTTTTCGTCCATACCAAAATGTTTTGGAAGGACCAAAAAATAAAATAAAGGCTGGATAAAATCCATAGCCGCACAATCGTCCAAATCAAAAGGTGTAGCAGGTGTAGCTTCTCGGCCGACTCGCTGAGATATGCGGCTCAGGATATTCACTGGTTAGTTAATAGTTAACGTTGACGTACACTTACTGGTTCCTTGATAGGCTAACCTTAATAGGCGTGCAAGTGCTACGGTGTCTACGTTACAAACCAGATTAAAGCAACTGCCAACATAAGTAAGTCGCAAGCATAGGTCGGCAAAAAAAAAACTGGAGCTCACTCAGACTCACTCAAGAAATACATCTTGCGCTTTGGAATCACTCGAACTCAGACCCACCAAATTTTCCCTCAGTCGGACTCACTCGGACTCAAATTCCAGAAAATTTTCTTCAACCGGACTCACTCGGACTCAAACTCACCAAAATATTACTAACCCGGACTCACTCCGACTCAGACTCACGGCTCGATCTGAGTCTGAGTGTGTCCGAGTGAGTCGACTCATGAGTGAGTTCGCCGACCTATGGTCGCAAGCATAGGTGACTCCCACTAGGCGCGTTACAGCGATACATGACGCGTTACAGCGATGTGTTACGTTAGGCCCTTCACGAATGCACTTCACATTTTCTAAAATATTACAGACGGTTAACTGTAATAGCCTCCCTAACCACGATGACATACAGCAACATGGCAGCCCCCATAGAGCCGAGTCCGTCCGCTTTTATCCGAATTCGTGCTTCTCACTGGTTCTCAGCCCAGAGAGCACGAAATAAGTGGTATATTCTGTCATCGCTTAGTCTCATCTAACGCTGAGGGCAAAGCATCAGGTATATTTTTTCGCTAATATTCAGATCGCTTGTTTGTTTAGATGCTGCTAGGACTACTAAGGCGGTGCCGAGCCGTAAAAGTGGTTCGATGTCAACTGAAGAGATGGCACCACAACATTAGCACCGGTGATGCGTTGAAGACGCGAAACACCATGAATGTCTATATTGTTTTCTGCACAAATAATTTGCTGTTCCACTCAACAACGATAGGTGATGACCGCTGAAAGTGCGTCGACTGAATCTGCGGAGCGTTGTAGGTCAAACATCCAGTATTTTCTGAAATAAGCTAGTTTAGTAGCGCTAAATGCGTTTGGTGCTGTCAGAAATGAAGCCGACCCATCGTTACTTGGAAAAGTGTTGCAGAGCCGCTTTAAGTCCCGCGCCTGTGGTCCAGTGTTGCCAGGTTTGGCTATTTATAGCCAAATTGGGCTACAGAAAAAAAATTTTGGCGTCGACTTGAGGGAGTTGGCTATGTGGCTATATTTGGGCTACTGAAAATTGGCGACTTGGCTTTGTTTGGGCGATAAGTGACACTGTCATGATCAACGCTCCAGACGTGACTCTCATCGAGCAGGAACAAATCTCCAAAGGCGCATTCACATTTAGTGTTGAAGGGCCGAAAGCCGCAATGTTCACCAAAAGTCCGTTCATGTCGTCGCCTAAGCGAGCGGAAAACCGTGCGACGAGCATGTTTGGACTATGACCATTTTCGCCCTGGAGGCAGCGGCGGCACGCCTTTTCACCTCTCCAGAAGCCGTACTTTGCCTGTACGAGCATATGAACCACGGGATTTAAGGCCGCAATTTTGAAACTGGAGGCCAAGGAGTTGGATGGGTATTTGCATAGGTACAAGCGAAACCTTCTACAATTTCGCCCATTCCCTAGCGGTATAATCTTGTTTTTAATCAGATTGCACGCGCAACGCGGGTATTAGTGAATGCTGTAGAATCCACAGAAGCCCGAGCGACTTCACTGCAAAGAATGATGAATCATGCACCTGGCCACAGCCATAAATAATGAACTCACGTACGCGCTTCACCCAGTCATATTTCGACGCTTGTGCTCACGGCTCGTGCTTTGCGCGACATCTGCGTTACCTGGAGTAAGTTTACCCAAAAAATTTTAATTCTTTATCTACCACATTACCCATCGCGATGGGCTATACTGGATATATGGCGCTTGACTGCGGACCGTCCGCGGCGGCCGCATTTTCATGAGGGCTAAAAGCTACAGAGGTCTCGGTGCTTAGATAAGGTGAACGTTAAAGACCCGCAGGTGGTGGTCGTGATTTCCAGAACCCTCCACCATGGCGTCTTTCATAATTATGTCGTCGTTTTGGGACGCAAAACCTCGACTATTACTACTGTTTACCGTTTCCGCCGCGCTATCCTCTACTGCCGCAGCAACATTACTTCATAAATGTTTAAGCGGGCTTTTTTTTCTTTTTTTAATTGGCGGCGCTAAACTGAATTCGACGCATGAACTGAATATTCACGGGGAAGGCGGCGAAAGCTGGTAGATATGATCATGAAATTTGTCTAGCAAAGCACGAAAAATAATCCCTGACCCTCTTTTCCTTCATGTGTAAAATACCGCAGAGCTGATCAGAACTCCTCCTAAGAACACCTCGCATCGGAACGTCGCTTTTTAAAACCAACAGACTGGTGAGACGCAGCTAGCAGATTTGAATTTTCTTTTCGTTTTTTTTTTTTTTCAAATTAAAATACTTTCACGTCCTTCAACACAAGCTGTTTGATAAAGAATAACGACGTGTTGCACAGACAGGGATTGTAGTAGCGGAATGTAAAAAAAGTATGTCCAAATAAAACTGCAAATAACAATGGCTATATTTGGCTACAAATATTTTTGCTTTTTTTCACCTTTGGCTACATTTGGGCTACAGCTTCTCTGGCTTTTGGCTACGCGGCCGTGTGCGACCTGGCAACACTGCTGTGGTCTGCAGAATTATTATGCAGTTACAGGAAGGATTGTTTCAAAGCACTTTTAGTGGCATATATATATCCATTGATGACTAGTGTTCGAAGACGCTAGCTAAAAGCATGTAAGCAATGATGTTACAAATTTTAGTTTTGTTATGTTCTATAGACGGTTGGCACAAACGCGTGAGATATGATTAGGCGAGAGCGGATGCTTTCCTTGAGCAAGCATTGAGGTCTTGATAGGTAACCTACGGGAGCGTTGTACTCTAGCATTTGGCTCCATGTGCAGTGGGCGGGCGTGCGTAGCGTCGTGGACTTGGACATATCTGTAATTTCGTTTCATGTTGTACTTAGTCGTTTGCGTGTGTTAGTTACTGTCCTTGTTATATAGACACCGTTTTCAAGTGTCTACGTACTTCGATGAAATAAACTTATTCTAAACACGATAGAATAAATATATTCTAAACGTATTATGCGCCAAAAGCGGTTACATGTTTTTGAAGAGAAAAATCACAGCATATCCACGAAGTGAATGATAGTGAGTGGGCGAAGCTCGGAGGGATCATTCGGGTAACCGTGATTCCCCCCGTACATTGCCCACTCGATCATGCAAAGACGTGACATCACGTGTCACGTCTTTGCATGATCCTGGGTGTTCGATCGTGAGCTGGGCACGAGCGTCGCCGACTTGTGTTCCGGGCGCTCCCAGCCTCAGCGACAACGCCAGTTCGCGTTCCACGACAGAGGAAGACGATGCCACCTACTCAGACGCCGAAGTCCACACCAGTGCTCGACGCAACGCCTCGCCTCCACATGCATCGCCACAGAACGCTGCTGTGAGTTGTGAAAGCCACGCGTCCTTGGCTATGGGTTGTGCCGCCGTGAGTACCGGAGCCGCCGCATGCTCCGCAGATACCGGCTGCCCTGGTTTCGCGACTCCGAGCGAAAGAGAAAGCGCGCCAAGAGCGAGCCCCTTTTCGTATAACAGCGCCATCTATCATCTTTAATCATCAACGTATACGAAAAACCACTAACGCCATCTAGTGATATTATTTCCAAGGACATATACACACAACGCCATCTATTGAGCAATTCATAAACTAGAGGTGGCTACATACTATGTACGGAGGAGGGAACGACCCACACCCTGAGGAGCTTCGCCCCTAAAAGAACCCGGTGAAAGCGCCAATATGAACGCTGCTGTATAAAGAACCGCGTTCATCACAAACGACAGCGAACGCGCCCTGTACAAGTGGGCGTCTGGCTAACAAGCCCTGCAGCTTCCACAGTGCTGCACGGTACTTCTGAGATGGAGCATAGGGGCGCAGCCTTTAGCGATCGCCTCAGCGCGCGCTGGGAGACTGTGTTGCATAGCCCTGCCCTTGAAGATCAACATTTGGCTGTCCAGCGGGCGGAGGAAGCCGCCAGGACGCAACATCTACTGCCCGTCGTCACCCATGTGGAGCCTTTTGCCAGACCCACCAATTCGCAGCCCATTTCAATAAAATTGTGTGTGTGTGCGCGTGTGTGCGTGCGTGCGTGTGCGTGTGCGTTTGCGTGCGTGTGTGTGTGTGTGTGTGTGTGTGTGTGTGTGTGTGTGTGTGTGTGTGTGTGTGTGTGTGTGTGTGTGTGTGTGTGTGTGTGTGTGTGTGTGTGTGTGTGTGTGTGTGTGTGTGTGTGTGTGTGTGTGTGTGTGTGTGTGTGTGTGTGTGTGTGTGTGTGTGTGTGTGTTGTGAGACGACGCCAGGTACGACGAAACGATCGTTGTATTTACAACAAAGGTGCGCGAGCCAGAAAACGAACACCCGGTGAGAGAACACACGATGATGATGATCACGATGATTTGTATGCACAGGTGAAGATGATGAACTACACAGTCAGCGCTCACAATATATATATATATATATATATATATATATATATATATATATATATATGTATGTATGTATGTATGTATGTATGTATGTATGTATTTCTCTTTGATATCACTGCTTTCGCAGCTCTATAGGTAGTGGGGAAGCTATAGCTCGTATGAATAAACGTAAGGTAAGCTCCGCCCACATTTGTCGCTGCCCCAACCGGATAAAATTTGCACAGACGCCCCCCGTCCAATTGCGTTCACTCATTTTCGTGACGTCAGGCCCCGTTGGCGCATTTCAGTTACGTGACTTTTCCGTACAAACATGTTCGTTTTGCTGCTTTTCGGTCGAAGAACTTGAACTTCCTCGCAAATTTCAGCAAAGATAATGAAATCAGTGCCGGGGGAAAGTAATAGTTAAAGTAGGCACGACAAGCTTTTAATCTTTAACATGCGTAGTATTTGCATTAGCATAAAAGAAAAGTACTCGTGGTTGGAACAGAAACTGCCTAGCACGACTCTCTCGTAGAAGCTGAATGGCAGGCGCACCGCACTTCTGGAGGAGCTTGTATTTATTCTTTGTAAACGACTATTGTCCAGCTACTTTATACAACTTTTACTCCCTCCATCCTTACGATATATGAAAGCAAAAGATTGAATTCAATTCAATAGGGGCTATGCTAAAGGGTGAAGCACGCAATACAGGCGCAAGGGGTGAAAAACCGGAGACGTAGGGCGGAGAATTCGCGACTTTTTTTTTTTTTTGTTTGTTTATCTCGTCGCACGCGGAACGCACTCGCCCAGTGAAGGGGTCAAGTAGAGCCATAAAGCCCGCAATACATACCACGCGGAGTGGAAGCAGTTCATACCTTTTCTCTCGCGCACTTCCATGACAAACGAGGCATTAGAGTGTTTTACTTTCCGGGAACATCAAAGCGCAAAAGTAGGCATTCACATATGTCGAGAGGCACAGGACGAGCGCCTAGACACATAGCTCCGGTCCTGTGCCTCTCGATCTATGTGAATGTCATTTTTGCGCTTTAATGTTCCCAAAAGCTTATGCAATATATAAACGAATAAGGAGTTTTAGTGCCGTGTCGCCCTGCTGCTGGGTTCCCGAGCTTTTGCGTTCCTTTGTACTCGCTTCGCTTTTTTTTTTTTTTTCTGTTCGCCAGCCGCCCCCAAGGAGAGTACAAAAGAACGCAAGGGCTTACCTACGCAAACCACTCGAGGACCTCGACACTAACGCTCTCTACTAGAGAGTTTTAGTGCCGAGTACCCCAAGGGGCTTACGTACGCAGTTCTTCCCCATCTGCCCCCTGGACAATACAAAGAATGCAAGGGCTTACGTGAGCAAGCCACCTTGGGGTCCCGGCATTAAAACTCTCTATTATTAGAGGGTTGTAATGCCGGGGCCCCGAAGTGGCTAGCGTTCTTTGTATTGTTCTCCATAGATGCACCTGGGAGTACAAAAGGAACGCAAGGGCGTGCGTACTCAAGCGGCTTGGGGTCCCCAGCAGCCAGAGGTGGAGGGGGGGGGGGGGGGAAGAGTGTTGTAGAGGGAGGTTGAAAAGGAGTTTTCGTGTTTGATGTAACGACGAGAGCAGAGACAACACATGATCACTGGACTGGCTGTCCCTATTCTGCTTCGTATTTCTCTGTAGTTGCGCTCAGAACATGCAACTATACACATGCAACTGCAAAACATCCACACGCGCAAACTGCAAACATTTCGGTGGGTTTGTACACCCCACGAGATTTTTTTAGTTCGCATGTGTGTAACACACAAGGCTACATACAAACACACGCATGAACATGAAGAATGGTCGCATAACGGGGTAACAGACCGGACGTGCATCCGGTTATAACCTCCTTCCCCTCACTTGTTTCTCTCCCCTCTCTCTCTCTCCATCACACGCACATTCTCTCAATCCTCGTGGCAATTAAATAGCGCTAAGCGAACGCGCACATCAGCCGTGTATAGCTGTAAAACCAGCCGTAACGCAATACACGCATCGGCCCTAACAATATATGAGACGAGAACGGATAACTGGGCTAGTTTGTGGGAATTCATGTTAAGGCAGGTGCCGCAAAGAAACACGGACACAAGGAAGGAACAAGTACACGAGACAGCGCTTGTCTCGTGTACTTGTTCCTTCCTTGTGTCCATGTTTCTTTGCGCTACCTGCCTTAATATGAGACGTGCCCACGCCGTTACACGGTAAGTGAAATACATGACGACGCACACATACTGCAAGGAGCAGTGGTTAACACGTGCCTCACGTCACGTCAGCAAAAGAGCTCGCCTATCTACCAAGCCAGAAGAAAGGTGAAAAAAAAAAACAAAAAACGATAAAGTCACACGCGTACACCATACCGTGCCTTTTGACCCGTGATAAAGGTGCGGGTTCCAAGCTCAGAGTGAAGGGGAACGCACCTGCTAACACGAAGAAATAGCCTGCCTCTTTCAGAGGCTGGGTGCCTGTGTAGGTTCTCTACGCAGCATGAGTAAGGCAGGCAAATTGCCCGGTGTGCCATGTAATGAAGCCGGTCCACCGTTATACTTCATTCCACGAGAACATGTCGAGAAAACACAGAAGATAGAGAAAACAGGAACGAAGTATGAAAGGAAAAGAAATTGCCGTGTTGAACATTACGCAAGCGTGGAAAAAAGATTGTTTGTCACTTGCACTTTTTCCCTGGACGTAATGCGGTATTGCCGTTTGCATAGTTACTTTCAGAGTTCATTTTGTAACGTCAAGACAGACCTGCATGATGGATCTAGCATTAAAGTGGCGTCGTGTGCTGTGAACAGCGGTGGTGATTGTGTACGCGCGTTCTGTTAATATCGGTCTCTTCCCGTCTTATGTTTAGCGTACCTTTCTGCCCCTTTCCAGCGTAGGGTAGCAAAACGGACATTTGTTATCGTTCACCCTTCCTTTTCTTCACGTGTATTTGTTTCTCTCTTTCGTAATGTCGCCTGTGCTGCTTTTACAGATCTTACGGATTCGCATGGAGAAGAGCTATGCTTAGGCTATGTTTTTCTTTAAATTTTTTTTCTATGAGAAGCTAAGTACAAAACTAAACAAAACTGTGCATTTGACTGTGTGATCTTTCCAAGGGGCGATGCGTGCGTAGCCAGTACCGCATAACTGAGCACGAACATCTTTTCGAATCTTCTCAATGAATACTAAAACCACCACCACTACTACTACTACTACTACTACTACTACTGCTACTACTACTACTACTACTACTACTACTAATAATAATAATAATAATAATAATAATAATAATAATAATAATAATAATAATAATAATAATAATAATAATAATAATAATCAAAACCAGAACGAACAGCATACGCCAGACAGGAGCTGAATGGATGGATCCCCTTTCGTGTTTTCCGTCGCGCGATCTCCAGAGCACAGTAGGAATAATGGAGGCCGCAAGGATAACACAGCACGACTTCAAACAACACCGAGTCGCCGTTACGATGGCCCACGTCAAGAAACACAGCGCAGAGCATTCGCAGATACGTTACACACACGCGCACGATGAAAAAAAGAGGCACACAAAACAGCTTTCCCTTGACGTCACGGTGCGCACCGCATTGAAGGTTTGAGTGAATCGCAGCGCATGCAGGCGTTTCTTGCTCTACTACAGTCGCAAGTGAATACACGGAGAGCGAGAAAGATGTAATCTGTACAAACATAACCGCGACACACACTCTCGAGGAGACAAGCCTGCACCTCCTGCAGGCTCAAGCTCGACGCAGGAAGGGTCACATCATAGGCTTGGTCGCACATCATAGGCTTGCGCACGAGGTGGGGCTGGGGGGGGGGGGGGGGGGGGTGCTGCCTTCGCTAGTCGCCAAGAAGGGGGGAGGGCGCAAAGTCTGCCCCATACATTGACTGAATAGAGGGGGGGGGGGGGGGCACTGCGATAAACCTACCCCCCCCCCCCCCCTCCCCTGGGAACCCTGCGCACGCTTATGGGTCACATAAGTATGTCGATAACGCGGCTAGTAACAAGAGAAGCAACAAAAGAAAAACGAGTTAACGAAGTTACGTAAACGTTGCCCAAAGCAAGTCCGTAAGAAATATATCGCCAGCGCTGCTTGCCTTTAAATAATTCGTTCCTTTACGCTCTCTGGTTCCACGGTGTCGACACGGCCGAGTCGCCCAAGACATCGCTTTGAGTGCTTTGGTATAATACGAAAATGCCAAAAAAATCTTCAATACGCTTAAATATATGCTGCCTATGCCCACTCCTGTACTGCGGGGTAGTGAGCACGCCGCTCGTGCGACACGTGCCATCACTCGTGCCGACAAGCGACGGTACTGCCGTATATAAATCCACGCATTCCAACAAACAAACGATGCCTCGCACAAATTTGTACACCCGGCCACATCGGTCACATCAGATATTCTACGACGTTACGAAGACCGATTCGCAATTAACACCGTTTGAAGCTTTCACGACGTATCACGAAATGACACACCACTCTCGAAACAAGTGCAGTGATCACACTACGACTCTACCGCGCGTCCGCACGCGCGGTACGATCACGATTGACCTCCGTCGAACTGGCGAATGAAGGAAAGAAACAGAAGTGGCGGTGAAATGTGCAGGCGGGAAAAAACAACCAGTGGCGCACACAAACCAGAACCCCCTTCCTCCACTGAAACAACTCCACCGACCTCTTGTTCCAGTCGTGCCGGTAGCGTGCGGACCGCGATACGCCGCTCCGTGAAGTTGGACTTGGTCGTGCACTTGTCACCGCTGCTCTATTTCCGCAACCGATCGCCTGCTGCCTGCCCCGTCGAACCAAGTCGAGCGCACGCCGTCCGTCGCGTCAGGCCACGCTGCCGACTCCGGCGCGCTGTATTTTCCTTTAGCGGGGACCGCCGCACAGTGCCGTACGCACGCCGAGCACCGACTGCTTGCTCTCCCGCGATCGGCCGGCGCCGCCGCTTGTTGCTGCGACAGCCGCCGCTGCCACCACCACCGCCGCCGCTTTTCGAAGCAAGGAGGAGGCGTGGCACACACGCACACGCGGACGCACGCCGCACATACGCACGCACACGCCGGGCACGGCAAGGCGCGCGCAGCAGTTCGGTAGAAGGAGGATGGAGAGAACGGGGATCGGGAGAGAATGACGAGGTTGACGAGGTGCAAGCCAGCGCCATCTGTTGAAGCAGGATGGAGACACTCGAGCAGAGAACGTGTCGAAGCGTTTTGTGCACGCCGGGTGTACTGTTTTAGAGAAGCTCTGGTAATTGGGCTAGGTGGCACTTCCTGATATTTGCCAGAACATGATGGAGTCCTTTCATATTAGGAGGTTCGCGGGAAAAATGCGTAAGCGCCCCACTCTGTCACATCAGTGGCAAAGAATTTTCAACTCGCCATCACTCAGAGCGTACGATTTACGGCACTTGCTTCCGACACTCTGCTTCTTTGGATGACAGTAGCCAGATCACGTGACAATTGGGACATAATTATATGCTTTCCCTTCCAATAAATAGTAGTTGCGGGTAAGCGCTTGCGTCGTTTCCTTCGTCGTCTTTTTTTTTTTTTTTCAGTGTCCGTGTTTTTTGTGTGCGGGCCACTTTCTGTTAAAAATGTACTATATTGGACATTGTCAATTTCCGCCATACTGTAAAATTTCGCAATGGCGGAATTTTAGACCAATCACAGAAACCGTGGCAGATATATGGGCTAATCAGAGTTGACCAACGGCGGCATTCGACAATGTCCTTTACAATAAGACTTTCTAAGACAGGAAGGTGGCTTAATGGCATCCGCTTCAATGTACTTTTTTTCCGTAAATGAAATGGCCGGAGCTTCATTGAGCCTTATAGTGAATGAGTCAGCAATGATACAGGCTTTCAAGTCAGCATCGACTTGAAAGTAGTGGGAGAGAGAGAAATAAAGTACCTTACTTGCACCCGTCAGACAGTAAGGGTGATCGGGGTGAAACACAGCTCCCCCTTTCACCGTCCTCCCCTCTTCCCCCCTCCAGGCAACATCGGCAAGCAGGTGCGGTTTTACAATGAACGCGCCGACGAAAACACATCTCAGTGACATAAATATAAAATACACTTCAGCAAGTTACTCGCTTATTCTCCTTCTATATGTTTTTTTTTTTTTTTTCATCTCAAACTGCACTCAATATCCTTAGCGAAAACTTTCAAGGCGAAAGCGAACTGCTCAAAAAAGACTGGAACAGAAAACGCAAGAGCGGCGAACACTGAAATTCCAATGATTGCGAAGCATCGCGCATTGTTTCTTCGCTGCCACGTTCATCTTTTCCTACCATACTTTTTTATTAAATTCCATACTTTGAGCTGAAGTTATAACGAAATTGGCCTGGCTTCCAACAACGTTTATTAATTTTTTTTTATTATGGTTCTTCCAATTCGTACGAAACAGGCTGCAGCAGTGTTCCATTCCGATGCGTTGAATATTTGATCCACCGCTGTTGCATCACCACACATACATTATAGATGTATAGTTGCGGCATCCTTTTTTGAAGCTATATATGGACGGACTAAAAGCGCTGTCGCATTGTATCAGTAAAGACAGTTGCGTAGATACCATCTCCGACGCTTCCCCACATAAGCGCTCATGCATTACGTGTTTCTCAATGCATCACGAAGCTGAATCCGGATATTATGTGAACACTTTCAAAGCGCGGACGCAACGTGAGAGGCTGTCGTCGCCTTTGCAAAGTTGCAGACGTGTTGCTAACCTATGAATTCGCTTACGCACTACGCTCCCCCCCCCCCTCACCCTCCTCCCACCCGCGCACTCACACACCTACCTTTCAAAAAAATTTACACCATCTTCCCAAAGGGAACCCTGATGGGATGCGAAGCAGCAGTGTTGCGCACGGGCGGCGTGACGGGTTGAACGGCGCTAACGCGGGTGCTGCGGTGAGCGCTGGAAGATTCGTTTGAAGCTATGGCTGGCGTAGGTCTTGTCGTTGCGCGTCAGGCGGCAGCTGCGGGCGCTCCGGCGAGCGCATGCCAGGCGAGGGAGAGAGTGACGTCAGCGCGCACTGCGAGGGGAGCGTGACGTCAACACGCGCAGCTGCGGCGTGACCTACTTGGCACCGCTCCAACTCCTGCGGCGAGGGGAGCGTGTTGCGGCGCGTTCGTCCGTACGCACGGAGGGACAGCGTTACACAGCCTAGTCAAATAGCTGCTTCGCATCTAAAAAAAATAGCAATAATTGCTGGGGTTTCACCTGCCAAAACCACGATATGATTATGAGGCACATCGTAATGGAAGGCTCCGGAAATAGGGACTGGACCATCTGGTGTTGTTTAACATGCACTGACATCGGACAGAGCACGGGACCTCAAGCTTTTCACCTCCACCAAAATGCGCCCGCTGCGGCGGGGATCGAACCCGCGACCTTCGTGTGAGCAGCCGAGCACCGTAACCCACTTGTACCACCGCGGCGGGACAACCGGTCAGCGAAGAAAAATGGGAAAATAAAAAAAAAAGAAAACGAAGAGGAAGAAGAAAACGCGTGCGATACATTTATTGTTCGTGTTAGAAATTCTTTTCGTGATAAACTGTGCAAGCGAAATTCCGACTTGTTCTGTAACGGTGGCCTGTTCCATCTTCCAGGAATGACTGCACAAAGCTGGTGACTTTGCAATATTTGTGTTGCTTGCTTTTTAATTTTTAAGTACTGATATCAGTACGCAGTTTTCCTAGCACATTAAATGAAAGTACACCTACCCTGTTTTTGGTCAGTCACCCAGAGCATATGTGCGATAAAAGAACGTCTTTGACAACATGAACTGGCATGGTGGGAGGTGACTGCGAGATGGCGACCACCAGAAGCGAACGTGAAATATGTAAAACACAGCAGCCTGGAAGATACGCGGTACAGACAAGCCACAGATGGATTTCGCAGTGACTGCATAATTAAACACGTTGTATGAGTTCTCTAGAAAACGATCGGTCATATGCAAATTTGGGGCGTCCATGCGTCTCGTCTCATTGTGGAAACATTTGCCATCGTGTTGCTTGACAAATATATATATTTTTTTTTTGCCGAGAATATACTGTAATTCCTGTCGTCTTACGCGCCAAAACCACGACCTAATTACGAGGCACACCGCAAGTGGACGACACCGGATTATTTTCGACCACCTCGGCGCACCTAAATGCAAGTAGGCGGGTGTTTTATAGCATTTCGCCACCATCGAAATGCGTCCCCCGTGTCGGGGAATCGAACCCGCGTCCTCGAGATAAGTGGACCAACACATCTGCTAAGCTACGACATCGGATGGTAGTCTCCAACCGTCTAATTGAACTTACCACCATAGGCGTGCGCAAGGGCTCCTCAAGCCATCGACTCCCCCCTCCCCCTCCATCAGAGGAGGAGGGGGGGGGGGGAGTGGCAATGCTTCACCAGTGTGTGCACCCCCCCTCCCCTCAAATGGCCGAGACTGATAGAAAACACACTTCGCAACGGACAGACACAAGAATGAAAATGAAAAAGCGATCTCGTGCTTCTCAAAATGGCCTGCCTGAATGGCCGTAATCGGTCCCTGTATCTCTGGGGTAAAGGTGGAAAAGTAAACAGTTCTTGAAGTGCAACATCAGAAGCCCTCGGGCGCCATTATCGTCAAGAAAGTGCATCGCCGTAAGCCTGCACTTTCAACCATTACGGAAAGATTCCGACTGAGTTAAGGTATGCAGCAGACTTCTTCGCACCCCTGACATGATTAAGGGGGAGGGGGCGCCCCTCGCCCCCCCCCTCACCCCCCCTGGCCGCACGCCTGTGCTTACCACACCGAGACTGCAACGAAAAAGAAAGGACTCCGCTGCTTCTAGAGTCATCTCCGCGCAATCTAACCGGGTTTCTGGTTTCGGTGCCCGCAGAAATGACTGTCTCCAGTAACACGCAATGGCATGCAAGCAAGCGCGCATGTTGAACTCTGCACTGTGGAAAACACCCACCACAGTTCTACCTCTCGGGGCGAATGAAAGGAGCTGCACCGCAACATTCTACCTAATCCGTTTACCCGAGGGCAACAGTGCGTTCTTTTTTCTGAGGTTTGCAAAGCACAAACAAATACGCGTACACAAATAACGCGCACACACACACGCTCGCGCGTTGATAGTATAAGAACACGTTGATAGCAAGAACACCTTACAACAAAGACCACAGCGCGCAGCGGAGTAAGTCTCTCAGAATCCAGTACTGTGTTTTTATAGGATAAGCTGACAGCCTAGAACAGCTCTCAGAAAACAAGCGCTTGCCTGACACGGTCACTATGTTTCTCTTTCTCCCTCTCTCTTTCTTTTTGTTTGTTTGTGTATGCGTGTGCTTTACTGAACACAAGAGAGTAGCAGCAACCGCGGCGCCTGGTGTAAGCACTATGACATCGAAACAGAAAGAAAGAAAGAAAGAAAGAAAGAAAGAAAGAAAGAAAGAAAGAAAGAAAGAAAGAAAGAAAGAAAGAAAGATAGATAGATAGATAGATAGATAGATAGATAGATAGATAGATAGATAGATAGATAGATAGATAGATAGATAGATAGATAGATAGATAGATAGATAGATAGATAGATAGATAGATAGATAGATAGATAGATAGATAGATAGATAGATAGATAGATAGATAGATAGATAGATAAAACGCGGACAGAAAGCGCACATCGGAGACAGGTTGACAAGAACACGCCGAAACAACGTAGCGTCTGGCTATAGTCGGTGCTGATCATCAGAATTGAACGTGTGTCGAGAGCGAAACAAAGCGAGGACACAAAAAAACTCCATTCTGCTCTCTACTGTAGTCATTCGTCTTCTCTTCCTTGCGGCTTTTCTTCTGCGCTCAAAATGTGCAGTTACGACGTAAAACACAATGATGTTTTCCAAACACGAAGAGGACATCCGGGGGAGCGCGTTATATATAAACCGAATAGCCCGCGCCTGTTCCTGAAACTCAGGAAATGAAAGTAGATTTGAACCGAGCTCGGAAAACATTTGTTTTCCAGCGAAGCTAAAAATGCGCATGGGGTGAACGAGGATATGCGAAAGCAGCGTAGTCGATTGGATCCGGTGACCGTGCGAGCACGGCTGCTGATCAAGTGCTGTCCAAAACTCAAAGAAAAGGAAAAAAAAGTCATTTGACTCTTTTTTGCGAGTTTTGCCTTGCCACATATATGACTCCCCTTTAAAGGCAAAAAGTGAACTACTTTCTCAGGAGATCATTTTACTCTCTTCGGAGAGTCATGGAATCTAAAAGAGTATTAACGCGTCTCCTTAAATAGAGTCATCTACGTGGGAAATCCGGACTCACAAGGAAGAGCCAAAGGCTTTTTTGGGGTTTATTTTTTGTAGTTTCATTTTTTTCTTAAAGTGCACACTCACGCCCACTAAGCGACAACATCGGAGCTACTCAGTTATTTCCGGCGCGCTGTCCAAACGTCGTGCGCGTTTGGAAAAAGTAAACAGGCCCATCGAATGAGCGGACTGAGCGCTGACAAACAAAAGTGGGAAAAGCCTGTATGGCAGATGGAATTGAAAGTGAATCAGCAAACTTGCGGGCGAAGAAATTCGGGACAGGTGGACGTCATGTCTGCGCATTGCTTTCCACCCGTCATCTCAAGCGCGCTGTTCCTTTGAACACATGGCAGCACGCAGGGTTGCCGTTGGGTGGACATGAAAAGGCGCCAGAACTCACGACAAAAGTAGCCAAGGTAGCCATGTCATTTGATATTATCGCCAAATATCTAGCCAAATAGAACAGAAGCCGTATTATCAACAGAGTCTTTACTATAGATGAATAAATAAAACCATTTTGAATGAGTAAAACCACAAGTTAAAAAAAAAGCCATGGCGCCAACTGGAAATTTTCGTCGCCAACGGGGTCCAAAAGTAGCCAATTTGGCGCAAACTAGCCACCAACGGCAACCCTGGCAGCACGTGGAATATATTGCGTGATAAATAACGGCTTGACGGAGGCTTGCTTTTGCAGCAAAGATGTCTTGTTTTTTTCAAGCGAAGCTTCATACCAGTCACAAATTTCGGTGGCGGCGGCGTTGTATGCGAAAAAACCCGGCGCTGGTTAGTGTACTCAAATAGGCCCACCCTGGAAGGTGCGCCGGTCCCATGCGTATTTCTATGCTTCGTTTACCAATAACCCTAGTAGCACCAAATGTTGACACAACGTTGCCGGCAACATCCAGAAAGTTGCTCCAACGTTGTGGCAACATTTGGGGCTACTAAGGAAAATGATGTTCCACCGATCGTGGGCTTATTGGCGATCAGCCGTTCCTGATCAATATGATCTTTTACCGAGGTTCACTTGTCATTTCACGTTGCCACATTTCATTGTTGCCCGGATATGAAGGCATGACCGTCGTTGTTGCCGTGCAGCAAATGAAGTGTTGCGCTCGCGTTATAGAAGGTCCGATTCCAGGCATGGAGGAACAGTTAGGAGAGAGAGCATTCGACAATGCGAGAGAAAGAAAGAAAGAAAGAAAGAAAGAAAGAAAGAAAGAAAGAAAGAAAGAAAGAAAGAAAGAAAGAAAGAAAGAAAGAAAGAAAGAAAGAAAGAAAGAAAGAAAGAAAGAAAGAAAGAAAGAAAGAAAGAAAGGTAGTTGGTCAGGCACACATACGCCGAAGATTCACTTCCACTATTTTCCCGATGTCCGCTGCGGTGGTATAGCGGTTAGGGTGCTCGGCTGCTGACCCGAAGGTCGCGGGTTCGATCCCGGCCGCGGCGGTCGCATTTCGATGGAGGCGGAATGGTAGAGGCCCGTGTCCTGTGCGATATCAGTGCACGTTAAAGAACACCAGATGGTCAAAATTTCCTGGAGCCCTCCACTACGGCGTCTCTCATAATCATAGCGTGGTTTTGGGACGTAAAACCCCATACATTAATTAATTTTTTTCTCGATAGGTCAAGGACTGATCCTGAATCTTTTCCGTTTCCCTTAAGTCAAAACTGAATATTCCTTTGCATCTTACCTCCCACTCGGCGTAAACCGCTGCTGCACATCCCAGCCTGCTGGACCGTTTGCGGAGGCATTGTAATTTAAAACTGGGCTGACGCCGGAGGCACTGTACACAAAGACGCGCTAATCCCAATGACAATGTAGCTAAAGCAGGGACGGTCGTAATAAAGTCGTGCCTATCCCCTGACACAATTCAAAGATGGTTCGATTCCTGAGACCGAGTAGTCGACGACATGAAAGGTGGACCTAAATTAATGTACGATGCGTGTCCTCGCAATGATTAAATTATGGACAATAATGTGGTTGATGTGACATCTCAGCATCCACAAGGATAACAGCGTTGACTAGAAGAGCCTAACCAATAAGTTTCGCCAGCATCATACGTCGGGTACGAACTGCTGCCTGACCGTGACGACCATCCTTCAATGGTTTCTGGCCTGCTTTGTTTGTTTGTTTTATTTTGTTCTTTTGTAGACGAGACCTTATCCAAGAAGGAACTCCGTCAAAAAGCGTATGGGGATTCCGTACTCGTTATGAGACGACTGTCAGTACACTTTTCTGCTGTATACGTGTTTTCTTTTTTTTTTTATGCGGTCACGTGAATAACTTAAAAGGGTACTGACACAAAATTTCGCGGCTGAGACAACCTGCGGGAGCGATTCTTGTGAACACGCGTACATCATCGACCAAATCTCAACAGCGAGTATATATAGCTTCGGAGTTAACTTGTATAAAATGTTGAAGCATGCGTGCACGATCCAGCGCTATACGCCGCACCTCGCGACATTGACATCATCCAATGTGACCTGAAGGTGACCTCCAACTACTGAGACGTCACCACTGCGGCCGAGCTACGAGCTGGCGCAGCCAGCATGATGACGTCATAGTCGCCATTGCGCTTTTGCCGCGCTTGCGCCAGCAGGCTTCTCGCGAGTGTGTTCCCGCGGCGAACGTGCGGTAGCCTCAAAAATGTCGTTGCCACCACACGACGATGACAGCGCAGCACATGCGGCAGGCGAAAGAATACCAGCAGGTGACGTAGGCGGCGCGGAAGTTCGTCACAGTTCGGTGTGTCGTTTCACGCGCTCGATGGCGTTAGTTGCACCCCGTGGCTTGTCGTTCTCAAAGCACTCCCAAACCGAAACTGAGACTGGTCGGTCATAAACAGACTGCAATTAATTAACTTGTCGCGCGCTGCAGCAAGCGATATGATTATGAGAGACGGCCGTAGTGGAGGGCTCCGGAAATTTCGACCATCTGGTGTTCTTTGATGTGCACTGACATCGCACAGTACACGGGTCCCTAACATTTCGCCTTCCATCGGAAATGTGACCGCCGCGGGCCGGGATCGAACCCGCGACATTGGGATCAGCAGCCGAGAGCAGCAAGCGATGTGCCGTGTTATGTCTAACAGGCTCCCAGCAACATATTGCAGCAAGAAAACACCAAACCATAATTTTTGTGTCAGTGGACCTTTAACGTACAGTAAGTCGGACAAGGAGAGATGACGTCTGAGAGAATTCAGTAAGGAAGCGAAATGTATAGTCCGGCAGCAATAACACTGAGCGACGATTTCCTTGGAAAGTCGAGCCTCGCCACCTGACAGCTCAACGTGACCCCAATGGAGCCGTTGTTCGAAGCTGGTCACAAGCGAACTATGGATAACATGTACCTACTCGTATGTCGCTCACGTCGTGCATGGTTGCCTTATTGCGAGGGCGGCGCGAAGCCACCGCAGACACCCGTTGTTACCGTATATTCCGCACGCGTGTGTAAGGTATAAAGAAGGAGCCGCAGTGACCCCCCAACTCTTGACCCCAAGCATATACAGTACTTTAAGGGAGCGCGCTATCAATATCGATGCTTCCGCGCCTGGATGTGTAGCGCCACTCTGCTCGGAGCGAACAAAGGAGAGCTCTGCAAAGATAGGGAACAGTCGCTCTTCTTCTATGATTACAGTGTTTGCCGCTAGATGGTGCCTCAACAGACTGCCGAGTGAATCGAAGCTATGTATTCGGACACGAAAAGATCCGTCTGGGCGGCAATAGAAAGATGCTCACGCGAAAGACACATACAGTGGGCTGAGAAAATTTCCCGTCTCCTCTCCTTCAATTTGCCCCACTCAATATCAAGCGCTGTGCGTGGCGTCGCGGCAAGGAGAGCGGGACGATCACTGGCATATAGAAAGAAGAGCGTGGTTAAAGGAGAGGTCAACTTCTAGAGGTGAGCATACCCCCGCTATAGAGCGCCAGCGCGTTGCACCTCTCTTTCCATTAGAAAAGCCAGTGGGTGCCCATTGGGACGGCAGATGGGACTCTACCACTTCACCACCGCTGCAATTCCAATGGCTGCTGGTGGTGTAGTTTCCATTTGGTCTTGGTTCAACACAGCGCAGATACTGACGAGTGTAGATGTAGATTTAGATCCAACGAGGAGGAGGAGGAGGAGGAAGGGAAGGAATAAAAGACAGCGAGGTCAACCAGACGCGCGTCCGGTTTGCTACCCTGCACTGGGGGGGGAACGGACGAAGGGATTAAAAGAAAGAAAGAGAGGAGAGGGAAGAGAGCACCGTCAGGGTACCTGTGCGCCTGTCCGTTGCACGCCTACTAGCGGTCGCTTAAGCCGGTCGATTTTAAAAAAACATAGGTCCAAAAATTTTGGTTCGCACCCACCCTGAGGGATTGGCCAAGAATCGGTTAGCACAGATAAAAGGTTTAAAATATCGAAAAGAGAATAATTTGCCCTTTTGTGGATTATTGCAGATAAAAAAAAGGGGGTCGAATCGATTCTTGTCGAATAAGAGTCAATTTAATAATACGAAAGAAAACATGATGGAGCCCACTTTGGTTAACCATGAAGCTTTAGAACCGTGGTTGTAGTACAAACGTCATTGACTGTGCTATGAAATCTTGAACGGCCTCGCATACTTTCCCGTTGCTGTGTCCCAAGGGTCAGTGCACCGGGGTATAGTAAATATGAAGGTGTTATATCTAATCCGATTATGCGTAACTGTGTTTCTAAAGGTCACTTTCTCAATGCGGAAAACATTCGACAAGAAATCAGAAAGTGATCTATTGTGTCATCTTCCCTACAACAGGGACAAAGAGGGGGAGGGTGCCAAACCAGCTCTGTATAAACAAATGTTCAATGATAGTCTACGACAGCTTGGCCTAGCGCCTTTGTCCACTGTGTGCCTCTCTTCGTTCTCCTCTGCATCTGCACCATTCCCTATCACTCCCCCCCCTCCCCCCCTTTCACTGCGTCACGCTCTTCCCCCCTGAAGTTTATGTCAGCCCCCATATACCTCACAGACAGAGATGGATAAATACATTCGTGCATTATAATAAGACGTTTCGGCAGGATGAACTTTCTATCTGGACTGATAATCTTGGTAAGGTAAAGGGGGAAAAGGAAAGAGTGCATAAGACGATAATAATGTACAGTGAACTACACACACATGCGATATCATACAATTTCTGCACGCGCTTCCGCCTAAACTTTATACGTAACGATGCGCAGACTTTAATTTTACGAGCCTTGGAGGCGAGGCCGCTCCATCAGTTGAAGACGTCAAGAGCGCCCTTATTGCTCGCGGAGCCCTTTGACTTCCGTTGCATGCTTCATAGGATCTTCCGCTCAGAAACGGGGTCTCCCTCTTTCCACAGCCGCCTCGTCCTCCTCTGAGAGTCCGCTATCAAGCAGCCGCCTCGACACACGCGCGCTTCATAATTGGACAACCGACGCGCGACGCTGTGACCATAGGCGACCGATAAGCAGGGCCTCCACCGCTTATTATAGTACGGTACACTCGCAGCTTCGAGCTACTTGTACGTCTGCCTCGCTTCCGGCCCGATATCGCAACGGCCGGAGCACCAGTCGATCTCCCGCGCGGGCGTGGACTGCAGTATATGCTGCGTTCCCAAACGGCGCTCACGGGTGGGTCGCCACGTCACACGCCAAATTAGCCGCACGCCAACCACCTTTTCCGCGCGTTATTGGTGATCGATAAGTACGGTTAGCACCTCAATCGGCCTGCGTCAGTGCTTCCACCGCAACGACCAACGGATCAATCATAGATGGTTGCCTGCGTTTATGCGTTCAAGTTGTCCTGTCTGAAAGAGCCGGAACAAACAGACACAGTCTACACCATAAGTGCAACGAACACGTGGGCATTTGTAAACAGCTTTTCGATAACGGCGAGCTCGCCAGCCGAATCTAACAAATAACTGAAATAACATGTCAATTAACCCAAGTAAAATGCCAATAAGACACACAGACAACATAACACACATATAACAACATAACACATACAAAGTAACGCGAATGCGGAGTCGCCAACGTTCGGCTCACCACGGGAGTGCGCAGGAACGAGCCATGGTATCGCACCCGCGGACCTCCCCGTTAGCCGATAGTCACTGACCACGCCAAGCCATAAAGAGACTGTTCCCCGTGCATCCGCCTAACCTCGCCGACAGAAAGGACCCAACGCGGGAGCAGTGCCATCCCTCACACCTTAGACTGAACGCTAACTACGCCGACCCCTCGGACGTGCATGGGCCATGAGGCGAAAACGACTTTACAGGGGGTGATAGTAACCACACAATGTTTCTATTGATGCCTTGCCAATACATCGGTTTATTAATAAGAATTCAACTTTGCTTGCCCTGTCAAATAAGTTCCTGCCACCAAAAGTTTCTACGAATTATGGCAAACAAACTGCCTGTTTCAGCGGAATGTCTAATTTGGAGCACTCTTAGCCCTTAGTTCTTTCTGCAAAGGGTACTTCTGAGAAACAAAAGGAGCTTACTGCAAAGTACTTTACTTTTGCCAGCGTGTCAGGGGTATTAACTCTAAAGAGGCCCTGCAACACTTTTCAAAGTAACTGTATAATGACTTCATTAAGGTAGTTTGTTGCCTCACCAATCGATCGCCGCAAAAATTTTTAGAATTGGTCACATACTGGCGGAGTTACAGAGATTTGTCGCACGTTGTAATTGCGTTCTCTCTTCTCTCGGCCCGACGAGCACGCTGGAAGCTAAGCAAGGAGGGATGGGACGGGGGGAGAAAGACGTCACGCGCGCTTCATGACCTTGAGGACTCTTTTTTTTCCTTGGAACGCGCGGCTTATCTTATTGTGATCGAGAGCGCTCGTGGGCACGTGGTGCCCTCCCGCGGCGGTCGCAGTAACTATGCAGATCGCAATGCTAAAATCAGCCAATGGCCTGAAATTTGGGTATATGGCGCGATCATTAGGGTATATGGCACCCGTTGCGGAAAGAAGAATCCTGCGTACTTTGAGAATTAATTGTAAACTCCAGGCCACGCGCTGCGCTACAATGTTTGGCTCGTGTGTTCTCAAGAGTCGCGACTGCCGATCGGCAGCGTTTTATGACTATGCTGAAGAACTTTTGCAGGGCCGCTTTAAAAGGATTATGACTTTTCTGGCGGATATCGATGGACGCAATAAAGAGCAATCGGTGATGCTTGATGAAATATTTTTCTCGCTATCGTTTATTATTATTACTACTACTGTATTAAATGTGTACATAGGCGAGGTTGGCAACGTAGGTAACAGTTACTTTATTTCTTGTGCAGTTATTTGAGTCTAGTTATTGAGTCATTTGTTCGTAGTTATTCCAGTCGGAAGCATCCCTCGATGTGACGTCGTCGGGCACAATGACCAAAAAAAGTGCAACGATTAAACCCGAGCATAACGAACCCTAACCAGTCCGCCGACTGTACATGTGTATGACATACTGTCAACAGGCCAGCGACTAACGAAAATTAACACGCCGCGCTAGTTCGACGGTGATTGTGCGTCCAAAATTAACTGAAGCGTTCAACGCGTCGCGACATTATTAACGTTTTCAATGCTCCAATGCATCGCCTTCGTTTTCAGAGGTTCGTTTCTCTTTTTCCTTGACTCCGCCATATTCCAACTGCACACGTTGCAAACGACGTGCTCTCTTTTACTTTTTTTTTTCTTTTTTTTTTTTTTTTTCAGAGACGCCGGACATCGCGAGGGAGCAACTGTTCGTACACGCACCACTCATAATTTAGAGTAAGCGGACAAGGGAAAAAAACAAAAAAAAAAGAATATGAAACAAACGCGAACTCCGGCGGTGCGATGAAACAGAACGGCCAGCACAGTTTTTCATAACGCGTTGTTATAATCTCGGCTGTTTCATGCCCTCAATAAGGTGAAAAAAAAAAAATACAAAGGTTGAGTGGAGAAACATGTCCAGCTCCGCGGGAGTGCTGACAGGAAAATGAAATTGATAGACGGGCCAGAGCAGGTTGATGTTAACGCAGAAGAAAACTATATTGCAAATGCAGATTTTTTTTTCTTTTTTGTAGCTAATCCGCTGTAACTTAGCGTTTGCTCACAATACTGCACGCGTAAAACGGATCGGTGGCACCATCTGGTGATGCGGTGATCAACATGGCAAACGCAAAACTACGTTAGTAACCAGTATTAGTAGTAATTTCCGCGGTTTTACGTGCCAAAATCGGAAAGTGGTTATGAGGCACACCGTCTCTGGGGGGAACTTCGTGTGCCGAAATATTCGGGCAGGGTATAAACTACTCTCTCATAAAGCTTTAAATTGGCAGCGGGAGAAAAATTCCTGCGACCGAAACATTCTTGTAGGGACGTATTACCGACGAAGCTGTATTCGCGTTTCTGGTGTAGACGCATCTCCGTTTATTTTCTCCGGCGTGAGCGAGCCGCGCCGTCTCACCGTCCTCGGTTTTCAATCAATCAATCAATCAATCAATCAATCAATCAATCAATCAATCAATCAATCAATCAATCAATCAATCAATCAATCAATCAATCAATCAATCAATCAATCAATCACTCAATCAATCAATCAGCTTTTCATTCTTTCAAAATAAACTAAAAATTAAGTCAGCTTTGCACTAGCGGTGCCAAGCCTGAAGGAAGTGCGGAGATGGGCGGCCTTCTTTGTTTCTCGTTATTTTTCCTCCGTTTTTCTTCATCTCTTTTGTTCCGTTTCTCTCTTGGCTCTAGTTTTCTACGCCTTACTTGTCTCTGTTTATTTGTATGTCTTTCTCTCACTCTATAGTTTTTCTATTTGTCATTCCTTCTTTCTCCTTCATCCCTTTGTATCTCTCTCTCTATTTCTCGCTTCCTCTTTCTTTAGTAGTACTTAGTAGTCTTTCTTTCTATCTATTTTTCTTTATGTCTATATATTTCTCTTTTGTTTGATTCTCTCTCTTTCTATCTTTCTTTCCCTTTGTGTTTTTCTTCCTTTTCTTTCTATTTCTCTCTCTGTTTCTTCCTATGCTATGCTTTACTTTCTCTCCTCCCCCCTTTCCTTTCTCCTCACCCTTCCTTCCTTTCCCCACCCCATTGCTATACTATACTATACAAAGCTATATGCAATGCTCTGCTAGCGTGCCTGGATAGCCGAGTGGCTACGATGCTCGCCTTCGGATCGTGGGTGCGCGGGTTCGAGTCCCTACGTCAAGAAATATTTTTCGCCAATAATTTCTCTCTTTCTCTTTCCTACTGTCTTTCTTTTTCTCTCTTTACATCTCTCTACTCGTTATCTCACCCATAACAGTTATTCTATCCCACACCGGACAAGTCAGCACACGTGTTCTGGATGCGAAGCAGAAGAGGAAGAAGAGGATAAAGATAAAGCGTGGCGGTTAATGATGATGATGATAGCTTTGTGTTCGCGGATCACGATGGATAGACGGCTGGACGATGGATAGACGGCTGGCATAAGCAGCCCCGCTGTTGAAAGATAAGGATATTCAGAAGGAGGTCCCATAGTATACACTGAATTGGGACCTCCAGGTTGCGATCTACGTCATACTGTAGCAGCTCCGCCACCCTGTTTCCCATTCAACCCTACTGTTCTCCAATCCTGTTCATGATACGGACGCGAACCGCCCAGAGTATACTCCCCGGGAAACACGTGGGCAAAGATCTTCGCTATGTAGTAAGACGCAAGAAGTTGGGTCCTTGTCTGAGCAGGCTGTCATACTATAAGCACAAAACAGCTGTCGAAACAAAAACGGTCCTCTCCAGCAGCAGAAGCTTCGTAACTTATAATGCGATCCACTGCTAAGGGATCCAGAGCCGGCACTGTAGAAGTTATATAGATCGCCAGGTAGAAGGCTAGCAGCCTCTTATCCAGAAGAGTAACACATTAGATTTCTTCATTCCCCTCAGGTAGTGAAGAAGACGAGATGCAAACCTTGAACAGTGGCCAACTCACTCGAGTCGACTTATATGTATTTCAATAGAGGACGTTTAAGAAAATGAGCCACGTGTTTCGCTCACTCTCCTGGCTCTACGTTTGATTCCGAAAGCAGGTTATCGGTGTACGACTCCGTACTGCGTAAGTGAGTTTTTAATGCGATGCACTTTTTGGGTGGTTAAGTGTTATTTCAGAGGCGGTTACTGGTCCGAAAAATAAAAAAAAAAGTTTTACGAGCTAGTTTCAGAAAAAGAACCCTGGTGACGTAATGTAGGAATGAAGAACTATGATATAAAACTACAACCGATACGCGGTTTACATTAGAACAAGAACTTTTCCAAAAGCGCTGTGCATACTGCGTGAAGTCAGCCGTATTTGCTCATACATTACTATCGTAGGCTGACAGTTCGCTGGTGTTGCTTGCTGTTTGCAATACCTACGCTCTTAATAAGAACGTTAATAAGTTATTACACGTGTACTACTACAACACAAATGCTTTGCCGAATTCAACTAATAGTACACACTAACAGTTAGGTGATAAAAGTTAGGTGTGACTTTGCTAAAAAAATCCCTTCTCCTTTGCTTAGCTTTCCAACAGTTTGCTAAGCCACCGCACTAATGGTCATTGGTGCTTTCCATAGCAGAGTCACGGACTAATTTTTTTTTTCGTAGTTTCGAATATTCGCAATCGATTCGAAAGTTCAACTTTTCGAGCACATCCTACACGATCAATCATTACGCGAAATAACCCCCCGAATAACCGTGCAATATCGCCGATATGCCGGAAGCCAGCGCTGCAGCCAAGAACGTTTAGAGAAGAGTCGGCCACGATGGAACGTGACTGGCGGCAATTTCATCCGAAGCTAGCTAAAGTACGCCCATACAGTCTTCTCCAGGGGCTCTATAGCTCTCTCTCTTTCAGTCTCGATCACATGCAGCGCTATACGTGGTCAGCGCGGAAACAAAGGGACGACGGCGCGTCCCGGAATGTCGCTGCGCCGTAATGACTGCGACACGAGCTCGTTAATCACGTCCCGGCCTCAGCGCGCCCCGCAGCTGCAGTCCATCGGCCACGGATGGGGCCGCCTTCCTCATTCATGCGATATTAGGGCGCGCGCCTGTGCCTGCGCCCACGTGCAAACACGCAGCCAGCGAGTGTCCGCGAGTGCGATGGACACGAGCCATAACGCACATTGGAAACGGGCGGCCGGGCGTTCTCCGCCGCACTCGATGAGCAGTGGACAGCAATCCGTGTTTCGTGCGTACACATATCGAGGTCCCCGGCGGCCTCGATGAAACGTTTGTATTACAATGTGCTCGAAGAAAGGTGCGGAGGAAATGATCTGTTAGGAGAAGACCGAGACAATGGCTGCATTGGACTTCGATGTTTTGAATCGTAAACTTGGATTGTGCCCTTGGGGCTCGTGTCGCGACCCACGAACTACTAGAAGCAACTCTTCCGTGCTTTTCGTTTTAAGGCGAAAGCCCTAAATGCCTCGTCAAACGCGAAGAGCGACCGTCGTATTCGTCAACGCGAGTGACGCGAAAAATCACCATCATGTGGTGACGCCACCTTATACGACGTCCCCATATCGTCACCGGTAGTCAACGTTTGTGACCTCATCATGACGTCTCTATGACGTTACATAACATGGCGTCCCATGATGACGTCATTACATGACGTTGTCGCGCGGTCAAAGGTGAACCGATCCCGGAGGCCACGCGAAACCATGTGGGGTCCAGAAAGCTTCCAGAGAGAGTTGTCTTAGGCAGCTGCATAAGGAACTATGGGACTATGGGACTATATTGCCTCATGATGCACGTAGGAGCGAAGGAGGAGCCGGCACCTCTACGACACGCACGCCATCTCCTTGTGCGTACACATAATTTATTTTTTCATGTCGAGAGAGAGACAGAGAGAATAATTTATTAGAAGGCAGAGAGGTTGGCCTGAGCTAGTTCGCTCTAGCCTGCTACTCTGCACAGGGGAAGAGCGACAAGGGGAAAAAAAGAAGTGATGAAGGGTGACGATGGGGAGAGAAACAGGTTATGCGTATATACAATGAACACACAACATTGTGGCTTCGCTAGAGTCTAGCGTCCAGTCCTGTACTATTTAGGAAATCTATTACAGCCCTTATAGCAGTTGTTGATCTCGTCTGATCACACATTGCTGATAGAATGCCACTTTCATTTAGCGTTCCCACACCAATTCCTGCCAGCGTTGAAGCGAGCGTTTGTCTTTGCGACACGTAAAGTGGGCAATCACAAAATATATGTGCCGTTGTTTCACACACTTCGCAGCGTTCACAGTTCGGGCTGTCCGCACTTTTCATGTCGAAGCAAGAAGACACCTGTACGCACAGACACACACACTACTCCATCTGTGTCTCCATGCACCAATGTTCCTATTTGCGCTACAACAGATAATCTTACGATGTCATACCAAAAGCTTGAAATTGTCACGTCGACTTTGTACTCTGTCAGCGTCGAGGGAAGGACTAGTCTCAGGTGAATAGTCGAAAAGCCCTTATGTTGGCTAAAGCAGTATATTCCGCTGCATTTAAAATAAAGGGATTTAAATTTCGCAAACATGAAGTATAGGGCAAGCAAAGCGTCACGCTTACATAAAGAAATGCGAATAAAGTTCAACAAGGACGCGACTGGCGTGCACAACAGAGTTTCGCTGTTAGCGTACGAAAAAGCCACTTGGGCACACTATTTCTAAATCTCCCTACAAACTAAGTTGGCAAGATGGAATGCGACTTTGCGTGTCACTCGGCTTTTATACCTCTCCGCATTTCATGACCGATTATGAATGAAGCGGAGCACGACATCAATCAAGCCACGCCCGATTGTATTCATGGAAATTCCCTGACACGCAAATTAGGCACAAAAGCTATAAGTCGAACACGCTAAGTCAGTGGAGCCAACGTTCCGACAACAGGCCTTTTCTTCGTCAAGGCAGTATATGTTTTCTTAAGCAGCGTTACTATTACACCTATTACATATTTACGCATCCTCGGTGGAGGAGGAGCAATGACCCTTTGCTACGCATAGGCTATTTTCTTTTTCCTCCTTCCGCATCCTGGGTGGGGGAGATTGAACAAGGCGTACATAAAAAGTCACCAACGATTACGGTACTTCCTAATGCGAATTCTGAGCGCAGTGTTTAGGTGTTTTGATTGTGCGATAAGTTGAGGCGCGACTGCCTCGCTAACCGGGAGACCGCGGGAGGCAGCGCGTGGGCGCTTTCCACAACAGCCGCCGCAGACAGGCCTCCGTTCATGCAGCGCTTTATTTCCATATATGGCTTCGGTGGACGCCTACACCTTAGTGATGACGTACTCGGCGACCGCACGACGGCGCGCACTACTGTGGCGCCGCGGGTGGCCGCCACGGAACCTGTCGTCTCGCCACTGTCCTTCCTTCCCCGTTGCGCTCTCCTCGCTATCGCCGTCTTTCATCCCCTGCAGCGCTTCGCGTTCGCTCTCTTTCGTCCTCGTCCGCTCTGCCGGTTACGACGACGCTGACGCCGTTCAGCGCAGGAACGGGCGCCGAAGAGCTGCGCTATAAAACTCCTTCGTTATGGGCAACCTTGTGCCCGGAAAACTAGATGCAAAATCTAAGAGTACGCTATAGCGTTCCACACACAAAGTGTCCCTTCGACCAAGGCACGCGTCTTCTTCTCCCAAGCCTCGCAGGTCAACCCACTTTCTCGTGCCCGTGCGCGAGAGGCACGCGTCGCGCTGTCACAAGAAGCGGGAGCAGTAACGAGGAATTGCAGAGGCTACCACAGCGGCTCGCTGCGCTCCGCGTTCGCTTTCTTTCGTCCTCGTCCGCTCTACCAGTTACGCCGACGACGGCGACGCCGCTCAACGCAGGAACGGGCGCCTATGAGCTAGGCTCTAAGAAACACACACACGCATAGCTAAGCGGACAGTCTGCTCATGTATACTCGGCATACAACGCATATGCATTTTAAATGTATAGATTTGGAGTATACTATGTGCTCAAATACGAAAGAGCGGCGAGCTGTATCTCGCGGCGACAAACCTACCCGCCGATGGAGCCGAGTGTTCCTGGAGGCGCTAGCTGCATGTCAAGATAGACAACCGTCCAGATTACTCTACTCATTCAAACGGGTAGGCTGTTACTTACCTCACGACTACTGGCGATTCTCAAATCAGTTGTGAAACAGTGCTAGAACGCTTTGTCTCCGGCGCAGACTCTTTAAGGTAATCTTAATGATACAAACTTGCGACATAAGACAAAAGCAGAAAGACGCTTATTTTTTCTTTATAAAGAGGTCAAACAAAAAATTTTTCTGCTAGCAGCATATGGTGAATCCTGCGCAAAGGTGGCATCATTTTAACGCGATAGCGTTCAAGAGCTCGTTTCGTAGAAATTCCGGCGTCGGCGTTGGCGTAGTTGGTTGCGTGCCTGACCTGCTACATTTCCTTCTTTCTATCTATCGCATCGCGCAATGCTCCCTCCTACCTGCTTCCTTCCTCCATGACGGGAATCGGACCGTCGTCCCCGTGCTTAGCAGCGCGACACTCCAGTTGCTAGAGGCAACAACGACGGTCACGCGTCCATATCAAGGCAACAATGAAACGAGGCAACGTGAAATGACAAGTCACCTCGACAAAAGATCAGCCTGGCGCACGAGAAACAGCTGCCCGCCGACAAGCCCGACTATCGAGAGAGCGTCAACTGCTGTAAACCGGCACATACAAAAATTTGAAGGACACTTTGTAAATTCGAAAGTGTGTTCGGCGAAAGCCTGTGACCATTCGACTGACTATGTCATGTTCTTTTTTTCCTGTGTTTTTTTTTTTGCGGCTGCTGTGTCATCACGTGATTGGTGAGAGTGTGAGGGGGAAAGGCCACAGCTGGCACCGTGCCAGGGCACGGACGGAGGGACGGACGGATGGACGTGAGCGTGAGACATTAAAGGCTTTCGCCTTAATACGCATGTGACCGACGCACCTTCCAGGGCTGCATTTCGTAGTGCTCGTGGGCACTGGCTTTTTTTTTTTTCGGTCAAACCTATAATGCCAACGGAACTAGTAAGTCAATACAAGCTTCCGCTTGAGTTGAAAACGCTGCTAAGGGAAACAGATGCGACCCTGACAGAGATGGTGACGTCAGCGGCATTCCTTGTTGTACGAAGTCTCACGACTTCAAGCCTCAATTTTCCCCGAACTCGCCTCTTGTTTGGACGGGCCAGAAATATACAGCGTGTGCACAGTCTGCGCGTATGCCCAAGAGGACAGTCGTCGAGGCGCTAGTCATACACACCATAGCTGCCGTAGCCGGGAAGGTATACGATTTTCTCTAATCAATTTGTAGCGCAAATCACCGGGGGCAGTCGAAGTACTAGTTTTCTCAACCAGTGAGCAGCAAAACATCTCTCTCCGTCTCTTTACCGGTCAAGGTTCAACCGCTTTCTTTCTTTCTTTCTTTCTTTCTTTCTTTCTTTCTTTCTTTCTTTCTTTCTTTCTTTCTTTCTTTCTTTCTTTCTTTCTTTGTTTTTTTTTCCTTTTCTCTCTCTCTCTTTCTTCCTTTCACTCTCTTTCTTTCCTTCTTTCTTTCTTTCTTTCTCGGCCCAGTTTTAATGGTTACTTAGAGGCGTATTACTTACGGTATGCGCGCATATAGGATATTGAAGGCTAACGGGTCACGCACTCGCGTGCTCGCGTCCTGTCACCGTGACAGAAATAAAGAGCTGACAAATCATTTCGTGCTGCTGCTGCGGCGGCGACATTAAAACGGGTGCACGGGCGTGGCTCGTGCCACGTTCACACTCCCGGATCACGCAACAGGCGACGCGTGCTGGCCCCACTCAATCGCGTGCTTACGTTTACAGTTGCGTTCAGCACTGTGAAAGCGCGCGCTGTCACAACCGCGGCCTCCGGTCTAACCGCCCTTGACTTCCTTAATCACTTCATTATTCTAACGCGAAACATTCCACGCGAAACGAACGGCGGTTTCAGAAGTTTATATGTGTCAGCACCCCCCCCCCCCAAATTATATATATATATATATATATATATATATATATATATATATATATATATATATATATAAAGTGTGTGTGTGCGTGTGTAAAAGGTGTACGCTTCCAAAAAAAATTATTTGTAGACGTTTCGATCCGAGACCGATCTTCATCAAGACGACTCGTCTTGATGAACATCGGTCTCCGATCGAAACGTGGACAAATAAACAGTCTATATATATATATATATATATATATATATATATATATATATATATATATATATATATATATATATATATATATATATATATATATATATATATCAACCAGCTTCGCTTCGCGGACACTGGTGCAACAGCGAAGCTGGTGGCCTTCCCTTCATCAGGCCATTGCATTTCGACGTTTTGCAAGTCTTTCAGATATGTTGCATCACTGCTCACTATTAAACGCTCTTTGTTAAGCTCTGAGGTGGTAGTATAGCCACCGCCTTTTACAACCACAATGTATCACGCGACAGTGGTGCGAGTATGGTAACATGCACGCCATTTGTTGGGCTAACTGTTGCCTTCTTCCTTTTTAGTGGAAGGTTGTGTGTAGTGGGATTCACCCAATTTCTGTGGCACATACGCGTTTATGATGACGATAGCTTTGTGATAGGCCGCACAGATTTCTGTGGCACATACCCGTTTGTTGGGCTAACCGTTGCCTTCATTTTTAGTGGACGAGCGGTGAGCAGTGGTATTTACCCAATTTTTGTGGCGCATAGCCGTTTATGATGCTCACCTGCGTTACCACGAATCCGGAACATGAAAGCCTAGACTATAATAACAGCTTCGCTGTTAAGAAAAAGGAGACATTTTGTGAGCTAGAAATGCAGGGCAAAAAAATGACGAGTGATGCAGAGCGGTAGATACAATCACGTAAAACAACGTAATCGTGTCGAAATGTACGCATGCATATGTGGGTATGTGTGCTGGTATATATATATATATATATATATATATATATATATATATATATATATATATATATATATATATATATATATATATATATATATATATATATATATATACCAATACAAATACCAATTCAGAAAATTCGAGGGAGAAGGGGTGGGGGTGGAAGTGCCCCCCCCCCCCTTGCCCTTTTCTCGCCACACATATGGTGCAGGCCCTTAATCAATAAACTAGTAGATCGGGCTAGTTGGCACAGATCCATATTCTTGGGAAGCGCAAAACTACACACAGGGACAGCAAGAAAGAAAGACACTAAACGCTTGTGTAGTGCTTGCTGTCCCTGTGTGTAGTTTTGCGCTTCCTAAGAATATGGAGGCCCCTTTCAGCGCAGAACGTATACAAAAAGCCAAAGAGTAATCTTCGACGAAGAAAGCACTTTCTTTTTTGGTATCTTACCCTGTATTTGTGATGTTTATAAGCTAAATAGGCAGAAGTGTCAATTCATGAGGTGAATGGCGACGCGTAGTTAATAGTGACATATGCGGCGGAAGTTATAACCCTGAGGCGTCGCGGTGCGGAGAAAGCACTGCGCTTAAATTCTGCCTTCGACATCGCACGTCGCACAATCGAAAGCTTGTCGCGTACAATACCGACAATACCAGCGTTAAGCGAATCGTTACACTATTACGTGTGAAATGTGCACCTATATACCGAGCATACGGGCTTACCGAGAATACGGATCAGGGGCCACATTAGCGAAATGAGTTCGTGCATAGCCTCGGTCTCCAGCTGTACTTCGTTCAAGCACCTAACAAAGAAGAAAACAGAAACCCTTAAAACGCAATCGTTCGCACGTGAACGAGTACTGGTTTATCTGTGGCTGCACCCCCGCTTAGCTTGGGGAGCGCTGCACGCAACTAATAAAATGTGTTAAATAAGTACACATTCCTCGTTCAAATGCGCAAAAAGGGCGAAGCTTTCACAGTCGCAGTAGCTCGCGTCGTTTCCAACGACCCAAATTACTCTGCACTGCACGCGGCACGAGGCCGTGGAGCGTCAAACAGAGGCACGAATGCATTTGTCCAGAGAACACTCAAGGAAAGTGGGCGGTGATGAAGGAGAGTGGTTACGACTTTCCAAAGGCATCGCGACGAACGATGGCGTTCAAGTAAACACATGACCTAATGTCAATCGTGCAGAAAACCCCGCGTCGCGACGGTGAATGGTTGAACGGAAAACCGAGCTAGTTAGTATGAACGCATTGTAGAACTGCAAAAAAAATAAAAAATAAAAAAAAAAGAGAAAAGACTTGGAGGACGCTTGGGCCACGCCTTCAAGAGTATAGAACGCGATAGCGTAATCGGGCCCCGTGCGCATCGCCTTCTCAATTCCTAGCCTAGATTCGGTTGTCGGTGCATGCCTCAAACTTGCAACAAAGAAACGAGTGTCTGTGCGCGTAACATTGGCCGTTTCAAACTATTCTAAAATACCTACTGCAAGCACAGTTGTAAAGTGCCCATTACGCCATAATTGTTCTTTTTGCTAATCAGCGAAGGGCCCACTACGCGTCCGTTAGGCAACACGCGAACCTACGCAGCTGTTCACTTTGTTGATGATTTTGCTGATGGTGTGTATTAAATATGTCTGAGCGCTTTGTAAAGGGTGGGCCTTTAAAACACCCACTCGTTGCGTAACTCACATGTTTTGGCGCCTGGCGCGATTCTACGCCTCTGCCACGCAATATCACATGCGTAGAGAAGACCCTTCCCACTATACATGAAATTATATAGTGTTTTTTCCCGAAACAGGGTCAAGCTATGGCGTTGGTCTGAGGTAGAACACCTGCTTGCCACGCAGATGACCTGGGCTCGAGTCTCACTAGACCCGAACTTTTTGTAATTCGTTTTATTTGCGTTTTTCTTTATTTTTTTCTCTCTGGGACGTAACGCTGATATTTCGCTAACAACCAACGACGCCGACACCGAAATTTCTGCAAAACGAGCTCTTCACCGCCATCGCGTTAAAAGACGGGTACACAAGCAAGAGAGACGATACAGACTCTTCCTGTGTCGTCTTTTTTTTTTTTTTCCTAATTCAGAATGGTTGAGCTGCACATACCGCGTCGTTTCGCTTTAGAAAGTGAAGTTTTTGGTTCGATTTACGGCGTGATTAGGCGTGATATCTCATGGGTTAACTAGTCTCACGAATAATAAGTCAAACTAGACCGACTGGTAGTTCGTATAACACTCTACTGCCATTTCCTGTGCGCTGTTTGTGTTAAGAATGTAGATGGAATTGTCGCCGCAGGTGTAGCGCTCCTACCCAACTTTTGAGTTGACCACGGCGCACCAAAATAGACGAGTTGGAGTAAAAACGGCGTGGCTATGTCCCTCTCCACAACAACAACTGCTACTATTATTACTACTACTACTTAATACTATATTCCTTGTGAATGATGCCGCGCAAACTCCACATAAGAGTCCCTGTAAACAACAGCAGGTGTTGTCACTCATATTCTCAAACTTTCGCCGTTTTCTCGCTTACAAGACTTCGTTTCTCGCTTCAAATGACAAGTTCGCTATTAATGAAGGAAGTAAGTGGAAATTTAAGGGAGCTCGTTTGCTTTGGTAAACACTATATTAATGAGAACTAACAGGAAAAGATGCCAAGGAAAGTATAGGGGAAGCTATTAGAAGTAATTGTAATGTAAACGTGAAGAAAGAAAAGTGGACGAAAAGATAACATGCCCCTTTTCCATTTTTCTTTCTTCACATTTACATTACAATTACTTCTAATAACATCCCCTATACTTTCCTTGGCATCTTTGTCTGTTAGTTCTCATTAATATTGTGTTTACCAAAGCAAACGAGCCATTAAATTTGCACTTCCTTCACTCATAGCGAGGGTCTCGTTCTGACAGACTTGATGCCTTCAGGTGGTATGCAAGGGATTATTAGTCAGCTGCCAGCTCGTAATAAGATCAGGTGCTACGTGACGCCAACAGGCAAAAAGAGTGTTCCACACTCGCCGTAATGGCAACAGGCGGCGCTGACTGACGCACCCACGTTTAAAATGCACATGTATACCCTATAAAGTGGACGGAGGGATGACCGCCACCGTATTGGTAGAGCATCGGACGCGTTATTCGAAGGTCGCAGGTTCGGTCCCTGCCGGTGGCATGTTATCTTTTCGTCCACTTTTCTTTCGTCACATTTGCATTACAATTTAATAACATCCCCTATATTTTCATTGGCATCTTTGTCCGTTAGTTGTCATTAATATTAAGTTCGCTATTTAATATTTCAATCTGTAGCTCGACCAAATCAGATCAGAGTTACAGATGATATCGAATATTTCCTCTATTCTTGAAAGCTAGAGAAGAAGATAAAGAAGACATCGCACAACACGTGTAAGCGCCGACTGAAAGAATATAAAGAGAAAAAGCAGGCGCCCGCCATGGACTAGACGAAATTTAACCTTTTATTAAAGAATTCTCTTGTAAAAACTATCCGGTTTTTGGCCAGTCCCCCCAGCGTTGGTGTGTGCGACGGGTTCAAGGATCTACTCTGCTCCACTACTCTATACTCTACATGCTTCGGAACGAGCCACTGTGATTATAATCAGTACCATGATACATCATAACTAGCCACTGTCAGTAAATGCAGTTGTGTTTCACCTTGTATACCGTGACCATTTACGTTATAGATGGCGTTTATAAGAACCGCACAAATACTTCATCTTTTTCAAGTGCCACGGCTTAAGCCCACCAACGACATTTTCTCCAGGCACTCAATATATCGTGCAGACGTATATAAAGAATCCCTTTGACGTCGTGTTAACGACACCGTATAAAAAGCAGATACGTCGAGGCCAATCTGAATACAAAGGGTAAGAAAATAAAAGAAATGGCCCACGCTTCGTTCAATCAACCCCCAGATTAATCTGACAGCCACCAAACACCGCACTCGAAAGCATACAGAGCTCGCCGACGAGATATACAAAATGAACGTAACGCAACCAATACGATATCCCCCCTCGAGGCTCCCCTACCCCCCCCCCCCCTTCTCGCGACTAAACAGTGAACAAAGCCCGATAACTTCGGCTTTGTCAACAACCTCACAGCAGGTTTGGTTAGGCACACGCGCAGCCTCTGTTCGTGGCCGATGTTGCAACTACATGGTCGTCGATATAGAAGACTGCAACTCAACAGTGCCAGTGTAGCGTATGAATCTATATATACGGAGTCATCTGTATGTTGCACTGCGGCAGCCACTGTAACCCACGAAGTTGTGAAGTTGTGTATAGGAGAAACACGAGACCCGCCAAAAGTACAAGAGAAGATATGTATGTTCTGTATTAACAGTCGCGACAGTGTTGTTTGATATATATGCGCTCGCTGTCAGATTATACGCTAACGTTAAGCGATATTTATGAAAAAACGGCATAACCATAACTGTCACTGAATGCCTTTCGCGGGCATTCAATGACGCTGAACACGTTATGTCAAGTCTAGACCGCCGGTCAAACAACCTGTCTGCCTGCCTGCAGCGGCCAAATATGTCTCACCCTGACCCGATCGTGAGAGTGGAACCCTTTCCCAAACAAGCAGCGTATCGGATTGGATCGCGAGGCTGTGTCACGTCGGCTGCTGTGGCGACGGTCTGGACGGCGCCCCCCTACAGCGACATCGTGATGGGAGAGAGGCGAGAAAGAAAGAAAGAAAGAAAGAAAGAAAGAAGGAAAGAAAGAAAGAAAGAAAGAAAGAAAGAAAGAAAGAAAGAAAGAAAGAAAGAAAGAAAGAAAGAAAGAAAGAAAGAAAGAAAGAAAGAAAGAAAGAAAGAAAGAAAGCTGATCCGGCGTGTTTGCCTGCAGTCACACAGAGGGAACCATTTGTTTGCCGGTCATCCGAGCACGTTAGCACGACGCCGCGCGTCAGGGATAACCGTCGCACCGCGATCTATATGGTTTGCGCGACTAATTAGGTGCAGCGAAACGAACACCCGCACCCGAATACGATCTAACGGCGTGTTGCTTTTCGCCGGCGACCCGGTGCACGGTTTTATCACCGTGGTCATATATATAAGCGCTAACACTCGCGGAACTATAACAAGGGCCCCCGGCTTAATTTGCCTATAGTGCCCCACAGTGTTTCCGCGAAGGGACCTGACACGCTGAAAGTTTTGGCTCGTTCCCAAATGCGTCGATTTACAGAGCTTCCTCTAATTCTTTTTTTTCAGTTTTACCGATTAGGAACTACGCATGAGCGAGTAGACGCTGTCAAAATCTGTGGCGCCACAGCGTTTGGTCGGGAATTCAAAGGTGCACTACTACGCGCATTTTCTTTTCGTGCGTTTTCTCACTTGCCGGACGCTCGTGCCGAAAGGCAAACATACGCAAATATATCTTCATTGGAGGCCGTGACCACAGTATTGCGGATTAGTGCTGGACATGCCCATAGGATATGGTCAAGAGTGGCTCTGGTGGTAGAGTACTGGCATAGATTAGTGATATAATAATAATAATAATATCTGGGGTTTTACGTCCCAAAACCACGATATGATTATGAGAGACGCCGTAGTGGAGGGCTCCGGAAATTTGGACCATCTGGTGTTCTTTAACGTGCACTGACATCGCACAGTACACGGGCCTCTACCATTTCGCCTCTATCGAAATGCGACCGCCGCGGCCGGGATCGAACCCGCGACCTTTGGGTCAGCAGCCGAGCACCGTAGGCACTGTTCCACCGAGGCGGACTAGATTAGTGATATAGACTTCGGGATATATGTGGTGCATGTAATAATAATATCTGGGGTTTAACGTCCCAAAACCACGATATGATTATGAGAGACGCCGTAGTGGAGGGCTCCGGAAATTTGACCATCTGGTGTTCTTTAACGTGCACTGACATCGCACAGTACATGGGCCTCTACCATTTCGCCTCCATCGAAATGCGACCGCCGCGGCCGGGATCGAAACCGCGACCTTTGGGTCAGCAGCCGAGCACCGTATCCACTGATCCACCGTAGCGGACTAATGTGGTGCATGATGACGGGGTTCATGTATGTTCATGTTTGTAGTTGCTTCCATTGAACGGACTGGGCTCGATTCAGCTTGGGGTGAGGCGGAGGGTACTCCCCGCCTTTGCATTCGATAGCGTTATGTCCCAGAATTTAGTGAGCCGATCGTCCCATTCCCATACCGCCGCATGAAAAGTCCGTTTGGGTGGCTGCTTCGTTTAACGCGGCTCGGAACGTAAGACCTCGAGCCACGTTGTGCGCCACCTCATTGGGACTGACCTCCGGGTGACCTAGGAGCGTGTGGGCAGGGAACCAATGGATGTGTACGCATTTGTCTGCCTCGTGAATTTTGCCTCTATTGAGGATCCGCAATGCCTCGGGGGAGATTCTGCCGCTGGCGTAGTTTCGAATTGCCGTTTGGGAGTTGCTGATTATATATGAGGCATTCGTGTGGGCTATGGCCATCGCGATAGCCACTTCCTCCGCCATTTCTACGCGTCTTGTGATTATTGATGCGCTGCTTTTGCATTGTTGTGTGTGGTCTACGAGAGCATCCACGGAGTGGTGACGTTCCCGATAGCGTGCTGCATCGACAAAGACCGCCACGTGGTTACGACCAAAAATCTTGGACACGGCTCTGGCTCCTACTGACACGTCTGCCCTTGTTGTGTATATACAAGAAACATTTTAATGTCCAAGTCCAGAAGATGTCCCTAACACATTCTGGTGGGAATTAGCACACACAACAGACTTTTGACTTCGTGAACATGCAAGCTCATATGTACAGCAGATGTTATGTCGTCCGCAATATACAAATATGTACAATGTTCGCATGAAATGTATGTGTTTATAATAAGTTTATTGTGTTTAGAAAAAGTTTATTTCATCGTAAGACGCCACGAACACATGGAAAAAGCGTCTATACCATAAGGACAAAAACACACAAATGACAGCACAATATACATGAAACGTTTTTACAAAAATGGATAAGTCCACAAAGTGTCCGTAACACATCCTGCTAAGGACTAACATACACACACACAATATACACAATGTACATAATGATGTATATACACAACACACATGACTGTGTGAACATGTCAGCAAATATGTACAACAAATGCTACGGCGCATGTAATTTACATAATCTACAGCGTTAGCATAAAAAAGCCTAACGGAACATTACACGACTGCATTGAACACGTATCGATGCAGGAATTCCTTATCTAGTAACTTCACGAAACCCAGTTGTATAACCGAGGTACAGCGAGTACATTTTGCGCGAACAAATGAAAGTATTGAGGGTAGTATTCTGATTATTTAGCGCGTTCACTCATATTCTGCAAGAACGTCAATCCTTTAGTTGAATGTTCACGAGGCGCCGCCAATTTGTCAATAAAGACTGAAATTGCGACATTGTCTTCCTGCGATCCCAACTCCGCGATTCCAGCAATTCCAGTAATCCATTTAGAACGAAATCCGATAGCGGCGCTGACTTCGAGGTGTGCGCAATCGAACTCGTGTCCAAAATGCGGTGTTGTTGTAGTTACTTTCCTAAACCAACGCCTCAGACATCCATTTTGTGCACCGAAGCACGAAAGTAGCTAAACGGCCACAAATTTTGTCGCACACTTTCGGGACGAACATCTTACTACTACTACTACTACTACTACTACTACTACTACTACTACTACTACTACTACTACTACTACTACTACTAATAATAATAATAATAATAATAATAATAATAATAATAATAATAATAATAATAATAATTATTATTATTATTATTATTATTATTATTATTATTATTATTATTATATCTGGGTTTTACGTCCCGTTTCGGCCCGTAAAACCACAGATATTATCATCACGTGATGACGTAGCCATATGACGTCATAGAAACCAGAAAACCTGTGACGTCATCATGAATTCACAAATTCTGGTGTGACGTCATGTGACGTCAAGCCAGGATTAGTCTTACACATAAGTACTTTTTCTATAGACGAGTGTCCAACGTGAAAACCTGAACGAACAGGTGGTGGATCTCCGGAAAGCTCATTAGGCTACTAAAGAATCAAAAACGAAGAGAAGCAATAACTTCTCCCGAAACTGAAGTGTCCTCCCTGCAGATTACAGCGCCGTTCAACGAGCGTCGTTATTAAAACCACGCCCAATTGTCCGTCCACAAAAAAATTCAAAGAAAAAGTTCAGCGGGATCGCATTCGCTCGCTCATTTAGCGTAGTCATCAACATGCCGTTAACAAGACATTCCGCGGCCACACGTGCTTCCATCCCGCGCAATATATAACTGCACGCGACTGCCGACAGACAAATGAGCGCGCGGCTAACCATTACCACGGAGGACATGTTGAACAGTCAAGCTCGCCGCAATAACCGAGTCAAGGACGGTTAGCTGCAACGAAATGACCTCGGAGATCCGTATCGCGTCCACCACTTCGCGCGACGTTACACCCGCGAACTCAACGTTTCGAAAGTGACACTGATAACAACTTTTTTTCTGGTTTTTACTATTGTATTTTTTTTCGGTCAGTAAGTTTTCATTGGTTTTATTTATTAGTACGACACGTCTGAACACGTTCACTGTATACTGCTAGTACTGAAAACTGAAATCGACGCGCCATGACGGTCTAGTAGTTGTGTTCCATTGCTGACCCAAAGGTCGCGGGATTAAATTCCGGCCGCGGCGGCCGCATCTTCGATGGAAGCGAAAATGCTTGAGGCCCGTGTACTTGGATTTAGGTGCACGTCAAAGAAGCTCAGGTGGTCAAATTTCCGGAGCCCTCCACTACAGCGTCCCTCGTGATCATATCGTGGTTTTGGGATGTTAAACCCTAACCATTATTATTACGAAAAACTGAAATTGATTGGAAATAACAGTTACGGACAACAGCTACACAGTAAACTATTGGAATGTGCTAACATTGACAGTCCTAACGGACTGTAATGAAAGTGTGTTTAAGACGACTGTATCTGTTAGCATGGTTAGAGGTGTATAACGTGATTGTACTTAAGGCGTCTGATTTTCATCAGGTGGACGGTTATTAATATATACATAAAACTTTTCTCCTAACCACGCACAAGAACATACATCATCACGCCCACCCCAGCCTCCAGCTCAAGCCACGATAGAGTAACACACCATATCTGCATGAGCGGTGTAGACAAATCAAAATACACCGAAGCACATCTCTTTTACTACAGTGCCCACAGGCCGAGGCTCGGCTCCACAGTACCGCAATGCTTCGAACAAGGGTAGCAGCCGTCTACATGATGTGTGTCGAGATAGCGCGCGCGACCACGCACTTTTTTTATCAAAGTCTGTAGTCGTTGCCTTAGCGACGCAGCACCCCTCCCCGTCCTAGCGGCAGCCCTTCACACTCTCACCTTCCGGAGCCGACTGGCGTGTTTCATTACTGCTTGTGCCGCGCCCATCAACAGGCTTCGCAAGCTTTCGTTCGCAACATAAATATTACGACGCGTGGGGCGATGTTGTCGATTTGGACTGTATACGGAACATGACGGCGACGGCAAAAATGTGCCTTCGAGAGTACATGTCATTGCTGTCGCAATAAAAAAAACATCTCGAAACATAAACACATGGAACCCGTGTACAAGCATTTCCAGGAAAAAGGTCTGCACCCGCAGAAAAAAAAAGACGAATATACGCAAACTTCGGGACCTGCAACTGCAAGAGGAGCCAGCCGGAGGAAGATGCCAGACTGCACTAAAAGGCTCTACTGGGACATGGGCGCTAACAAGCAAGCTCCTCGCCCGGCGTTCCGTCAGTCCGATACAGCATACGTACAGCAAAGCTCAATTACGGCTCCTGAATGATTTCGCGCATGCCCGCTGGTCCACGCAGAGATCTAAGTCTACAGACATCACTAATTAGCGCGAAAGAAAACAAAAAGAAACGAATGACAAGGCGTAGGAAAGCTTCAGAACGCAGCGCGGCGTCCTGTCTGTTTTCTACGTCTTGTATCTTGTTCTTTCTCGCGCTAATTATATATATATATATATATATCTCAAGTCAGTAATACTTGCCAACCAGCCCAACTCTCATCTTCCATACTAAATGCGGAGCTGTGCTGCATCGAGAAAGACGACAAAGAAATGAAAGTACGCTGCTCTCCATCCGGTCCGGTCCGTAATCTATCTATCTATCTATCTATCTATCTATCTATCTATCTATCTATCTATCTATCTATCTATCTATCTATCTATCTATCTATCTATCTATCTATCTATCTATCTATCTATCTATCTATCGAACCTAATCTTTGCTCGGAGTAACGCTTTATACGTACACATCATGGAATGCACGTCTCCCTCCCTCCTTCCCTCCCTCCTTCCCTCCCTTTCTCTCATTCTCTCGTTTTCGCTCTAAGTACAAGTATACCTAGCCGAATGCACGTAACGTATGTAATACCTGTCCTGCACTGGAGGCGCCTGGGCGATGATCGCGCTCGTGCATTAACGGTGCCACGGCAGCGTTGGCAGCAGCGACCGTGACGCTGACGTGCCCAATTATTGGTGTCAGGGAGGATGAGCCTCTGGGAGGGACGACGTCGACGACGGTAGTCCCGGCGTGGACGTCGTCCTCTTAATTTCTTACAGCAGACCTGTTACGATCAAGGTTTGCCGTGTGTTATAGATAGAAAATTATCATCATGAAGCGGCACGCGCTCTCTTCATCCTATTGTTCTTATTCGTCCACTTCTTCCTCCACTGCCTCGCTCGCAGAACACGTGCGACCATTTGTCCGGCGTGGGATGCAATAATTCTGATGGGCGAAAGAACGAGTACAGAGAACGAAAAAGAAAGAAGAAGAAGAAGGAGAGAGAAAGATTCTTGGCGAAAATATTTCTTGGCGAGGCGGGATTCGAACCCGCGTACCCACGATCTGAAGGCGGGCGTCGTAACCACTCGGCTATCCAGGCACGCTAGTACGGCATAGCATAGCCTTGTATAGTATAGTGTACAGTATAGTATACTATAGTATCGTCAGTATAGTATAGCAAGGGACGTGTGGGATAGGAAACGGAGAGGGTGAGGAGGGGTGAAAGGAAGGAGGAGAGGAAAGTATAGCAAAGAAAGAAAAAGAGATAGAAAGTGAAGAAAGACAGAATCAAGGTAAGAAAGAGTGAGAAGGAGATAGAAAGAGGAAGCGAGAAATAGAGAGAGGGAA
>JALIZH010006372.1:0-14786 GCA_030522465.1 Rhipicephalus appendiculatus | reverse complement strand
GACATGCCATGTGCAACAAGACTTGCATGTCACGCTCATGACACTCTCGTGGCCGTTTCGCTAGCTTGATATACACCAAATTTGGTATTGAGCGACGTCGTTGCATGACGAGCATAAATGACAAGTGGTAATATGGAAATCATGACATGTCATGTGCAACATGACATGCATGCCACGCTCATGACACTCTCGTGGCCGTTTCGCTAGCTTGATATACACCGAACTTGGTATTGCGTTCGTGACAGTATGACGAACATAAATGACAAGTGGCTATATGGAATTCATGACATGTCATGTGCGACATGACCTTGCATGCCACGCTCATGGCACTCTCGTGGCCGTTTCGCTAGCTTGACATAACACCAAGTTTGGTATTACGGGACGTGACTTGTAAAGCAGGCATAAGCGGCAGGTGGCAACATTAATATCTTGGCATGCATGTCACCTACAATGTCATTTGCATGCCACGCTCGTGGTGCGCTTGCATCCAGTTCGCTAGCTTGATATACACCAAAATTGGTATTGCGCGATGTGACTGTGCGACGAACATGAATGACAGGTCCTGAGGTGTAAATCATGACATGCATATTATGTACAGCATGATTTGCTCCTTCCTGGCCATGCTTCGCATTACATCGATTCCCAGAGACCATGGGACCTGCAGGTTTTTTCAATCAAGAAACTCGCAAGCAGACGCTGCCTGGTTCGGCGTTGCGAGGCGAGCGAGGGGGGAGCTTAGGAGAGAAGAGAGAGGGGGGGACGCGCATGCGCAATGGGGTTGTGGACGCCACGGGGTGGGACGCCTCGAGGAGAGAGAGGGGGGCAGCATAGGAGAGAAGGTGTGTGGAAAGGGTATGCGCATGCGCAGTAAGGGTGGTCATCACGTACACCACCACCGGATTGAACTCCCGCCTTAAGCTGCTTCGCATCAAATATATCATTGCAGCAGTGCTGACAATTTTGTACTTTCTTACTAGTGCACTGGCCCTCAGAGAAGCACGGAATCTTCTCTGGAAGGAGGGGAGGAAATGTCTTCGACCTTCGCCCCTTCTCCCGTACTTCAGCAGCTGTGGACCCTCTTTGGGATATCGCAGTCGGGGTTACACGCCGCGACAGTCCATCAAATTCGTTTGTAAGAAAAAATAACTGCAAGCGGTCTATACGGTGCTCTTGAATGTAAGTCCGTTGCTAGTTTTGTCCATGCAATTGTCATAATCGCCACCACAATACAAAAAAGATTTAAAAGTACACAAAAAAAATATTTTAGCTTGTGATATTATCTTAAGAAAAAGAGAGGGAATTGATCTTGTTGCTGGGGGGACAATACTGGGGCTATACTTTGCTGTTCTTATCCTGAAATAAATGTACAAAAAGATACTCGTACCCTCTTCATTGTTGAATGTTACAACGCCACACTGCTCGTTTTTTGTCCCACATCCTTAGTATGTAAGTGATAAGAGGATCTGTAAACACAGGAAATAAAATTTTACCGAGAGACTAAACTTAAGAAATGCATACTTGGTTGAGAACGGCATGGGCCTTCAACAGGGTGATATAATGATTATAGGACAGACATTCGCTAATTTTGATTTTTCTTTGGTGGCTATCTTGCCATGTGGCCAGACAGAAAATTCGTAATTGAAGCTTCTGCATTGCCATACTGAAATTCATGAATTTTTTTCCGTGAACTTTATAAACTCTAGTGGGCTGAATATATTTTGAACGCAAAGTTCTCGACCGTATCTGATCACTGGGATTCGGCCGAAGACTGTAAAACTATATACGTGATTTCCTCACGGCAGGGTCGCGAGCGTAGTCGTCGCCAACCCAAAGTAGACGAACTTTCAGACCGGCTGACGGGTACGCTGCAGGCCTCTGTCGTGCCCCCCCTTGCTATTTAATCTGGCCCTTCTCGGACTTTCCAAGAAAGTTATGGATGAGGCTCCATCACGGCACCGCCCTACCGATTATAAACCAGATGACGATATTGACAACGCTCGTGCAGGCCAACAGTCACAATGGCGAGACGGTACGAATACTCAGACGTTCGGTAGAACACAATTCGAATCTTCCGCCGCATAGGAAACAGTGGCAGTAGCATGCGGGAAAATTGCACGATTTGCCTTGTGTAGGCGTACGCGGACAGTCGCATAACGTAGGTAGTCCCTTATGTATAGTGACTGGCCTCCTAATGAAACATTGTCGAATGTATGGCGTTCAAGGCGTTGTAAGACGTTCAAGAGGGTGGTCGGCGTCCCTGTCAACATGGCCAGGGAGACGTTCTGAAGCTGGGCTTGTACAGCACCCTGGACAAGCTTATTGAGGTGCACGATGTTCCACAGTATTCAGCTACTGCCCAAGTCCAGGATGGGCCGCACGTCCTCGGATCGCTCAGCATAACCTATAATACTCAATGCGGGCAGAAGATGGCGTTTTTTGACCCCGCGACCGCCACATCGTCCCATCCTTTCCCAAGAACATGCATCCAACACACTACGGCAGGCGCCGCAATGGAGGAGCTAGGGATCTTCGAAGGGTATTTAGCTACAGCGACGAGATAATCTACGTGGACGCCGGGCGATACCGAGAGGAAAGGTGTGCGGACGCGATCGCGTTTGTGGACCATATGGCCAAATGCACTAAGGGAGCCAGGGTGCACACGGGGCTCATCGATGCAGCAGAATAGGCCGCCATAGGCCTTCCACTCGTCGTAGCACGGGGAGCCGTGGTCGTAATCAGCGACTCGCAAGCGGCCGTCAGCCGCTTCGTGCGCGGTCACGTCTTGCGGGCAGCGGCCGGCATACTCTGGGACGGTGGCGATCCTCAAAAAATGATGGCCTTGACGTCGTTGTCCTCTAACTTCAAAAAGAAAAATGTGACGGTCTTTCTCCAGTGAACCCCCTGCCTATGCCACGGCTCGGGGTCTCGGTCACTGAGTAACGGCCAATTCGGTGGCCGGCTCCGAATCGAATCCATCGCCACGAGTGCAAAAGAGCCAATCAGAGAGGTACTGTAAAGGTTAATATACCTTTCTCAGAGTTTGAAGCCTTGGAAAAGCAATACTCCATTAAGCTGCTACTGCCGAGCCATTTTGATGCACTCACAGATACGTCAGGCTCTTCGAACTTTCTTATTCAGCGGACTTGGTTGCAAAAGCAGCAACTAAAGCAGTTACAAGCACTCTTGACGGTTCTGGCATCAGACAGCACTCGACACATGACAATAAACCCGGACATCTTTGAAGGCAGTTCTAGTATAGAGTATTGGTTGAACGCATTCGAGTGTGCATGTCAACATAATCATTGGTACGCAGACTGTCACATAATACGAAATATGCGAGCTTCCCTTTCTGGAAATGCCAAACAATGGTTTGACTTGCATTTTGCCCAACATAAAGAACATTAATGGGAGTCATGGAAGGACACCTTTGTCAGCGCCTTCAGAAAGAAGGCAGTAAATTATGGGAGAAAGTCATCTCGTATAAGCAAAACAGTGAGAACCTAGTCGGCTATTTCTTCGTAAAACAACAATTGCTGTACGATGCTGATCCGAACTAACTCATGCAACTTGCCACTTATAATACAGAGGATGAAGAAAGGAAGTCGAATGCAGATGGAACTCATGGCACCTCTAAAGTCTCAGGAGCTGCATCATGGTTCGAAGAACATCACTTCTGAACCTGCGTATATGCAATCGGGTTGAAAGATGCACCACCTGTACTGAATGAAGCAGAGTCGTCTTGAAAAGGCGTCATGCCATACGCGAATAATTGCGCGACTTATCAGGCGTCCCCCCAATTGTATGAGATTGACGCATTCGTCGCATAATTGTTTGCAGGGGCATATACTGGAGCGAGAGACCATTTTTATCCGAAGTCCGAACATACTCTTTGCTGTGATGGTTGTTAATAGTTCCGTAGTATCAGCGATGATCGACACAGGTGCTTCAGTGAGCCTTCCTTTCCCTCCTCATCACCCTCACACGTTTCTTCCCTGCCCTCACTTTCCTTTTTCACCCGCTTGCTATACACACGGCTATGTTAATATTTACCATACCCCACCTCCTTTACATCCTCCTTAGCCTCACCTTATCTTTGCTACCTCTTGATATATTTTACTAGACATGGCTGTGCTATGCTCTGCATTCCCCTCCTCCACTCCCTCACCCGCACTTCGTTTTCCCCTTTGCTATACAGAAGGCTGTGCATTAATTTACGCTCCCCCTTCATCTTTCTCTCCTCATCAACCTCAGATCACTGCCGCTCACCCTAAATTTCCTTTCCCACCACTTGCTGTTCTACACTATACACAGCTATGCTATGGCTTGCACTTCCTGTGTCCTAATCCTCCTCCTGAGCTTCACATGACTCATATTCACTCTCTCTTTCCAGCCCTTTCTATACTATACTACGAATCACCATGCTATCCTACCTGGCTCTGCTATGCTCTAACTTCTCTCTTCTTCATTCCCATCCTCCTGACCCTGACATCACTTCTGCTAGCCTTCACTCCTGCTAACCCTCACTCTTCTTTCCCGCCTTCGCACCGTACCATACTATGAATTACCCTCTTCTCACCTCCTTTCTCTCCACTTCACCCTCGCTTCCCTTTCTGCACCCTAATTATACGATACTATATATGACTATGCAAAACAAGGTCTTGCCTGCACGATGTCATACATGGCTAAGATAAGGTTTACCCTCTCCTTTTTCTCACCATAACTTTCTTTTTCCGCACCCCTACTATACGATACTATACAAGTAAATGGCTATGCTACACATGGTTTTGTCTGAGTGACGCCATACATGTCAATGCTATACTTTACTCTCTGCCGTTCACCTATCGAACCTCTTCGCCACTCACATCGCTCCTACTTACCCTCATTCCCATTGCCCTCACCTTCCTGCCCGTTTTCTGTCTGTTGGCGTCACAGAGCACGTTATCTTTTACGAGGTGGCAGCTGTCCTATAATACCTCGCATACTACTTCAAGACATCCAGTCTCCCAGAACGAGACCCTCGCAATCAGTGAATGAAATTGGAATTTTTAAGGGCTCGTTTTCTTTTTTAGACACATTATTATTAGAACTAACAGAGAAGAAAGCCAAGGAAAGAATTGGGGATGCTATTTGTGGTGATTATTATGTAAATTCCATGAAAGTAAAGTGGACGAAAAGAGTACTTGCCGCTGTCAGGGACTGAACATGCGCCTAACAGACAAAAATGAACCCTTAAAATTCCGCTTTCGTTCAATGATTGGGAGGGTCTCCTTGTGGCAGACTGAATGCCTTGAGGTAGTATGCGAGGGAGTATTGGTCAGCCGGCAGCTCGTAAAAGATCGCGTGCTATGTGACGCCGACAGACAGAAAAAAGTATGTTTTACACTCGCCGTCATGGCTACTAGCAGCGCTGACCAACACTCCCAGGTTTACATGAACATATATACCCGACAGAGTAGACGGGGACACAACCGCCACCGTAGCTCAATTTTATAGAGCATCGGACTCTCTACTCGGAGGTCGCAGGTTCGGTGCCTGGCAGCGGCAAGTTACTTTGTCCTCCACTTTACTTTCTTGACATTTGCGTAATAATTACTACAAAAAAGCATCCCCTATACTTTCCTGGCCTTTCTTCTCCCTTAGTTCTAATAATACTAATGCTATTTAGTGATACAAGAGGACATCGAGAGCTCATACGACACGGCGTGTATGAATGTTATGGGTTTCATGCACTACAAAAATACCTACGGATATTACATACAGGCGAAATAGCGCGAGTTTTGACAGACAAAGACAGACGCTAACATTGCAATTAGCAGCGCGGCCACACAAAACTTCGTGGAGCTGAAATGTGTACGCTGTGTGTCATCATTGGGCGCACGACTTGACCAGAGTTATCACCATGCACTATCACGAAAACTTGGCATCTCATAAAAAAAAGAATGAAATTGATCTTCTCACGGAGGGTCCAGTTTGTTCACGGATTTACGAAACATGCAAAGTCGTGGCGTTTCTTTTTAACCAACGCGTTATAGGGCCCCTAAACCACCTGCGATATTTTTTCAAACATTTCAAGTAAACAGGCGCATCGTGTGCAGAATGCCGTCACGATCAGCGATGCCACACGGTGGCCGCGCCACAAGGCGCGGGCGAGCCAACAATTCCAAGAAACAATCCTTTCTCCTCTCTCTGGGCCCTTCCGGCCTCCATAGTGACGTTTGTGACGTCACGAAGTTGAATCTGTGACATGGAGCGCAAATCATGCTGCGATTGGTAGAACAAGAACCTACAAATTCCGGTTAGTCTTCAAGCAGCTGCCCACGCTCCTTGTTCTTCGTCGTGTTCTGTGCAGGGGAACAGGTCGAGGAGTGCAAAGCGGTTTTGGGAGAGGAAATTAGTGGAGGGTAGCGAAGGAAAGAGGGAAAGGAGTGATTGCCGGGTTTCGATCATCAAACGCGTCTAACTCCGCTTTTACGGCAGCGTTTCGAAAAATTCTCCTCGGCTACGTGTTCGATGTAGATTCGTGCACAACTTCCCCACCACAACTGAATTTCGACCTCTGGGTGGTTTAGGGGCCCTTTAACAATCAGGTTAGCAGAGCTGAACTAGGGAGCGGCTGCCGGTTTGTCGTCTGCTAACCCTCCTCTGACATTTGCTTGGTGGCATGAGAGTATATGAGGTAGCAAATATACGGCTACACTAACATTGTTTTGCCTGCTATCGCCAAGTGGCATAACACGACGAAGGCAGCATGGGATGGCAGCAAACGATGAGAGCATACGACAGCCCACACACCTAAAGTATTCCGCACTTAAGACTCAATCGTCTCCTCCTCGTTCGGGCTAATACTCCGTTTCACAAGTTGTTGGCAATACTGTGGAAGGTACAGGCGCCCTGAGTCAATCATGCCAGAGCGCTGTACATAAGTGCATGTGGCTACGCGCATGTCACTTTCGTGAGTCTGACAGGTGCCCTATTTTGCGGAAAAAAAGGTGTACTTTAATATTTGACCTTTCATTCTTTTACCAGACGGCACTGAGCATTTTAATCTTTTTTATTGATTTTTAGACGGCCTTACTTCCATTCCAAAAGATCTGGGCCGACTTTTCCTTAATATATTTATTGCCACTTGCCTCATCGTACTTATTGGGTAGGCTCACGTGCTTGTAAATCACGAGCCAATCCTTCTCGTCGGTGCCATCCACGCCAGTGAAGACAGGCGGTTCGCGGAAACGAGGGACATCTGGACATGCGTTGTTGAAGGTTGTTTTGTTGTTTTAGGGGCACAGAACCCTCCACGAACTGTAAAGGCGTTCATGTAATGCAGGTTAATCAACGACTTAATTCATGGACACCGAGAACAAGAGCCATCCACAAGCAATGCGCGCCAAAGACAGACACACTAGTGGGCACTGAAGAGAGTGACCAACTATAACGGTGTTTCCTCTTTCACAACGCAGTTCAGCAAGTGTTTGACAAAAAAACGTATTCAAAGTATCAAGTATGTGTGTGGCGGCCGCTCTTGTAGTGGATGAGCTTGTCAAAGTTATGAAATCTTTTTTTTTTTTTACTTTTAGAATAGCGCCTGCATCTTTCGTATGGGCAGGCGTTTTAAGTGACGGCTGTTCTAAGGAGTGTTGCGGTTAATATAATAATTGGTGGGGTTTAACGTCCCAAAACCACGATATGATTATGAGAGACGCCGTAGTGGAGGACGCCGGAAATTTTGACCATCTGGTGTTCTTTAACGTGCACTGACATCGCACAGTACACGGGCCTCTACCATTTCGCCTCCATCGAAATGCGACCGCCGCGGCCGGGATCGAACCCGCGACCTTCGGGTCAGCAGCCGAGCACCCTAGTCACTGATCCACCGAGGCGGATAGTGTTGCGGTTAGGCGATGTGCGCACCAATAATTTCTAGAAATTTACGTTTAGGCTTATACGACGTCTCTTCAAGCTGTCGCTCTTAATACTCAGGTAGAAAGTGTCTAGAAAGGCACAAAGTTCACCACATAAGAGCGGCAATTCTCCTTGTTGTTGCCTTTGATGTTTGCTCGACTCACGTGTGTTCTTACCAAACGTTACCGAAAATATTCCCCAAAAACTTAAAGAATTTGTTTACGCAATGAAAGCGTCTTTTCTAAGGTCAATACGGTCGTCGTAATTATTCATTCCAAACTGAGCATACCGTTTTTCACGAGCAAACATCGGATCGGCTTCGGGTTGCGAATAACTTGCCGAAAACAAAATGAAAGAATTCCATTCTGAAAAACTCTGCAGTTCTTGTATGTGTACTCTCAATAAGCAGAGAAAGAGTTTACCTTGCTTTATGCTGACATTCATGGCAGATTTTTCCTTGTTTTTCAACTCAATGGTGTATATCTTTCCATGTGCAATATCTTTGACACTGCAAAATATTAAGACATTGTCATGGGGTTGTAATGGCGAAGAAAGCAAAATACCGAAGGTACCGATAAAACACTTTAATGGGCGAAATTGCGCGCAGCAAAGGAAGCAATACTCAAATCTCAGCGAAAGCGGCAAATACAGTGGTCGCTCGTCAATAATCTGTTCATCGGCTACGTGGGTCGGCATTTCTGCATGTGGCTTCAAAGATTCCTGCATTATCGGTATGGGCCACCTTGGTTCCACAGATTAATCGTAATAAAAATTACATCACGACCTCAATTCGCACGAACCATTGAACTAGACAAAATAGGGAATCGCTAAATGAAGACGACAAACAATAGCTCTGCTATTTGGGCGAAGAAAAGTCGTCTGAAACCATTACCTTTCGCCATCGCCAAATGTCGGTTACGCAGAGGAATCTGAAATTCGCGCCAATGAAATCGAAACAGGAAGTGCACGCGACTCGCTCTCACCAACTACCAATTGCGCTAGGGTCGATTGGGCCGCTGGGGTCTTAGGAGTGTCCACTCTTAACTTTTTTTTCTCCATGGCGGACCTGTCAAACAAAAAAGAGCAACACTTCAGTCCAAACGACGCATTCGTTTCTTGAAGCGTGCCAAGTGCACTGCGAAGTTATTCCTTTCGCGTCGGTCGAGTTGAAAGCTTGGATCTGAGGTGCTAACACGCCAGGTATTCTGTCCTGAAGGGCCCCTCAAACTTCGTGAAGGGCCCCTCAAGCTTCGCGAGTGGCTTCTTGCCCAAGCAACTGCCGCCCTTTTGCACTCACACCTCGTCTCCGATGTTGTACTCCGGGGCAGGTCGCCGGCGGGGATCACAATGCGCTGTGGTTTTTCTTGTGCTTGTATGACTCTTTTCCTCGCCGCAGCTACGACTTTCTGGCGGGCGTCTGTGCGGCTGTCATAGCGTGTGAGGCTAACAGGTGCGTTTAGGCTGAGGACCGCTTTCAGCTGGGGCAGCTTTCCGTATACGATTTCACATGGTGTCACAGCAGCAGACGTCTGTAGCACCGTGTTAACTTCATAGCAAGCAGCCCGAAGGTGGGCGTCGCAATCTGCCTCTCCATTTTTCTCTACTTTGGTATAGGGCGCGAGTCTTGCCTGAATGGGCTGAGTGGGCTTGGCGGCACCTCCACAATGCGGTTCATTGACGCACGACGCCTTTTCGCTTTACAGGTGCTTGTGCTATGCAACCTTGCGGTTCCGTCCTGCGGCTCTTTGGGTACCACGGGAGTTGCTACGGGCGTACCCGCCGTGAGACGTGTTGGCCTACAGAAAGCTCCTGCCTATCCTGGATTACTGCATTGCTTACCTGGAAATGAGGCTCCTAGCCAAAGATTCCTTCCATACAACTCCGGTGGCCGGCTGCTCCTCTGCACGCGACGTGAAGGCGTGCCGCCCCTTCGGTACGCAAGCCCAGAAACCCGTCGGACTCCAGCATCGCCGCAACGCCCCAGGGCGGAAACGGAAACGAGGGCTGATGGCTGCTGCAGTGTGTCACCCCCCTACCGGAAATCTATCCTGGCCGTCGCTATCCGAATATCCCGTACCAGGCAGCGCATCAACAGTAGCATCATCTTTGACACATAAGGCGCATCATCCCCTCGCTTTCTTCAGTGGGCTTGGCGGCACCTCGACAATGCGGTTCATTGACGCACGACGCCTTTTCGCTTTACAGGTAACGAATCATTATGCTATCCACGCACGTCGTACTAGTTATGCCGCATTGTTGGTGCTGCCAAGCCCAGGCTGCTGTCTTGATATTGCTCGTGATTGTAGCTGTGTCATTCTGCAAATTCTCGCGCTTTCCGGAGACGTAGAAACTAATCCCGGCCCCAACACCCGCTCCCATTCCCCGCAAGCTTCCAGTGATATTATGGCAGTGTTGGAGGAGATAAAGTCAGGTCAGGCGTCTCTTCTAAATGAAATGAAGTCTATTCGAACCAAACTTTCCCAAAACGATAAGGCATTTGATGACATAAAAAAGCGTCTGGCCAAAATTGAAGACGATGTTTCCTCTGTGACAGCCGTAAAAAACCAAATCAATGACGTGGCTTCTGTCGTAGACAAAAATACGAAAACCATAGCCGACTTGTCATCTAGACTAAATGAATCGGAAGATAGAGCTCGCCGCTCGAATCTTGTATTTTTTGGCATTGCTGACTGCGAGCGCGAAACATGGCAGCAATCGGAAGATAAAGTCATTGAGGTCTGCACTACCAAACTGAACATAAGAATAAATTCCACAGATATTGAGCGGGCTCACAGAATCGGCAGGTATCATGTTTCTAGAAACAGACCAGTTATTGTTAAGCTATCACATTTTAAGATGAAGCAGCAGATTCTTTCAAATACAAAGCAACTTAAAGGCTCAAATCTAAGCGTTTCAGAGGATTACTCACCTAACACTCGGCTAGCACGGAAACAGTTAATCGCGTTTGGAAAATCCCAGCAGAAACCGTTTCAACTGCGCTACGACAAGCTCATCATTGACAACAAGACTTACAAGTATGATAATGAAACACATAGCGTTATATCTCCTTCATAGCTACCTGCTATTGCATCTACGAAACCCAACCTACGCTCTTTATCCTTTCTTTACACTAACATAAGAAGCGTGTTGTCGAAGCGCGACGAGCTTCATAATCTGCTTGCGAGCACCGACTGCAAACTTGTTGTACTAACTGAAACATGGCTCAATTCAACCGTCGAAGACACAGAGCTGAGTTCGATTTTTCCAGATTTTAACATCTTTAGACGTGACCGTGAGAATAAACGAGGTGGTGGCGTTCTCATAGCTTTCCATCAAAGCCTGTCCTGCAAGATCATTAACATCACTTCACCACTCGAAATTTTGTTTGTGTTATGTACTAATCTGTACCCTCAAACCATTATCGGTGTATGCTATCGGCCACCTGATGCAGATGCCTCTTTCCCGGTTCATTTTCACGAAGCTTTGCAAACAATAACATCACTCTGTCATGCACCTTTGCTTCTTTTTGGTGACTTCAACTTCCCTGATATAACTTAGGTCCGAACCCGCCCTGACGCTAGTCAAGAGCAACCCTGAAAGTACATTTCTTAACACGTGCCTTACTTTCGGACTAACTCAACTTGTATCGAATCCAACACGTGTGAACGGACAATGTTCGAATATACTTGACCTCATTTTATCATCTCATCCTGATAGTGTATCCCCCCGTAACACATTTTCCAGGATTAAGCGATCATTCTGTGTTACTTGCTGAACTTGCTTGTCACCTACCCATGAGCAAAAAAGTTAAAAAGAAAATAACGTTATATGATAAAGGCGATTACGACAGCATCAATGCCGCGTTGACTGACTTTCTACAGCCAGTATATCACCGAGTTTTCGAAGCGCACCGTAGAATTAAATTGGATGCTTTTTAAAAACAAACTAAAAGAACTCGCGGAAACATTCATCCCAACCATTATTATAACAGAACGCCCTTCATCCCCATGGTTCAACAGCACGCTAAAACGCCTAAACAACAAAAAGAAGAGGTTATTTCGCTCAGCCAAACGCTCCAATCGTGCATCTGCTTGGGGAAAAATACCGCGCAACGGAGAAGGAGTTTAATTCATTGTCCACAAGCGCTAAACGCTCTTTTTATTCAGAAACACTGCCTACCATGCTACGCAATAACCCGAAACAGTTTTGGAAATATATTAACCCGAAGCCACATAAAGCATTAGCATTAGTCAATGACAATAACGAGCCTATACCCGACAACACCGTAGCGCATGTACTCAACACTGTTTTTTTCCAGCGTGTTCACTTCTGAGCCCTGCAATCACCTTCCTGAATGTCCCTACCTAGACCACCCACCAATGTCCCATATAACGTTTGAAGCAAATGGCATTGCTAAACTAATTGACACGCTCAAGTTAACGTCTTCAGCTGGCATTGACGGGATCAACTCCAAACTGCTAAAGAATACTAAACACGTCACCAGTATGTTCTTATGTTGTATCTTTCAGCAATCTCTGTCATCTGGAGTGGTGCCTCAAGATTGGAAGGTAGGCAAGATAATTCCAGTACCGAAAAAAGGCTCATCATCTTCATGTAATAACTATCGTCCCATTTCCCTCACCAGTGTCTGTTCTAAACTTATGGAGCATATAATTTATTCCCACGTGGTAAATTTTTTAGCGTCTTGTCATTTCTTCAATCCTAACCAGCACGGTTTTTCAAAAGGGCATGTCTTGCGAAACTCAACTCGCTCTTTTCATCCATGACATATCCTCTCACCTCGATCGAAACATACCCGTTGATTCCCCTCTTCCTAGACTTTCAGAAGGCATTTGACAAGGTTCCTCATAAACGGCTCTTTCTAAAACTTTCTCGATTAAATCTCAGCCCTCCTGTTTACAATTGGCTCTGTGACTTCTTATCTAACCGTCAACAATTCGTATACGCTAACCAACCTCCTCTTCCTTATCTCCTGTTGTCTCCGGCGTGCCACAAGGCACTGTTCTGGGACCGTTGCTTTCTCTAATATACATTAACGACTTACCTAACGGTTGTACTTCTAAAATCCGTTTGTTTGCTGATGACTGTGTAATTTATCGTCCTATACTTAACAACGCTGACATCCTCGCCCTACAGTCTGACCTTTCTCTCATCGAATCCTGGTGTAACAAATGGCTAATGTCTCTAAACGTAAGCAAAACATCCCTTCTAACTTTTCATCGTCGTCAATCATTCATTTCTACTAAATACACGATAGGTGGCTCTGAAATAAGCGCAGTTTCATCATACAAATACCTTGGTGTTAACTTATGCAATAACCTTACTTGGTCCGTCCATATCTCTAACATCACAAACTCGGCTAATCGCACGCTTGGCTATTTGCGTCGTAACCTGCGCCTTGTTCCTCCCCCGGTAAAACTACTAGCATACTTAACACTTGTTCGGCCAAAACTTGAATACGCTTGCTCAGTTTGGGACCCACATCAAACTAACCTTTCATGCGCGCTGGAATCCATACAAAATCGTGCCGCTAGGTTTGTTCTGTCAGACTATTCTTATCACACCAGTGTCACCGAACTCAAGTCATGTCTTCATCTTCAAACCCTTGAGCAGCGCCGCAAAACTGCCAGACTATGTCTTTTTCATAAGTTCTATCACCTTTTACGTCAACAGGATAATATCGAACCCTTGCATCGTTCTTCATCCCGTCATGACCACCCAAAAGCAGTTTATCCCCCGGCAGCCCGCACTACCGCCCACATGAACTCATTTTTTCGTTCAGACTGCAAAGGACTGGAATCGTCTTCCTGCCGACGTGGTGCACCACTCCAGCCATACATCCTTCAAGGCATTAATAGAAACCATTATGTAATAGTTATACCCACCCCTCATGTAATACCCCTCACGGGGCATTTGAGGTACTAATAAATAAATAAATAAATAAATAAATAAATAAATAAATACTTTGATTAGTGCATTCAGTAAGGCCGTTTGCCTGGGGATGGAACGCGGATGCGTAACCAAGCTGCACACCAGCAGTGGAATGGTAGTGTCGTAGTTCCCGGCTGCGAAATGTTGTTGCATGGTCGGATATCAGTTTCTTTGGCAAGCCATGCCTCCATTCAAATCTGCGCTTAAGGAAATTGACTGAATGAATCGAGGCAAGGGATGACACGGCTGCCACTTCTACGTATCTGGACAGAGAGTCCACAGCCGCAGTAATATAGCGGTGTCCAGCGTGGTGGTGGGTAGTGGTTCTATGTAGTTGATGCCCACCGTATGAAAGATCTGATCGGTTATCTGAACAGGTGTTAACAGCCCAGGCTGGCACCCCGGAAGTCGCTTAAACTGTTGGCACGCTTCGCAACTGGCCACATAAGAGCGCACATTGCTTTGGATTTTCGGCCACCAGAAGCGTTCTTGTAGCTGGTTAAGAGTGGCTCGTTATCCAATGTGCCCTCCTTCGGGGTCACCATGAATAACCCTAAGTATTTTGGTACGCAAATATTCCATGACGGCCAGGAGGTAGCTTTCATATGAGGTGTCCTGGTGCCACTGACAACGGCACAGTAGGTCATGATTTATTGTAAACAACGGATTTGTTTCCGTACCCGTTACGGATGCAAGGATTGGCGTCATATCCTTGTCCTCATCTTGGGCTTTGCGCAGGCCTACTTGGGCAAAATATATGGTATTTGCCTGCTTCCTTCAACGCGCATGAGTTGGTTGCGCGACCAAAGCATTGGCTTTGTTATTCAAGACCCCAGTGTGATGATGCACTTCAAAGTCATATTCTTGTAGCCTAATAATCCACCGAGCAAACTTATGGAGAGCTGTTGCTTGGAAAACATCCAAGATGAAGCAAC